>JANIPN010032723.1:0-22592 GCA_027478595.1 Erythroxylum anguifugum
AGCGAACGGGCTGAGGTACCGTACTGAAATATTATGAAGTGTACACTGACCGCGTCATAGATTGTGTAGAACATACCTAAGATAAAAAGGACCCTAAATAACTCGAACTCGATCAACACTATAGCGCACCAAGCACTCCTTGAACTTAGATCTGGTGCAAAATTATGAACACCTCTCTCTAAGGATAGATGGGCAATGATCCACCCGCTACCCACTGGTTTAGCACAGATCAGTATCGAGCCTGTTACCAGGCTATTTATCTGTTTAGGAGGACTAAGAGGGAGTAGACATGTCTTCAGCTGTGATTGGGTTGTATAAGGCAAGGAAGGGCTGCGGTCGGCCGCCAGAATATGGAGGAAGCCCCGATGACATTCAATAAGACCTCTAGGGTTAACTCAATTGAGGTCAACAGACACAAACAAGCAACGGCGCGTCAGCCGGCGCTGACGTAAACACTCTCATCGGTGTGTTGCGAAGCGCCAGTAGGCTGGCGGCCCACACCGCAGCCAAGCAACGTCATAGATATGGGATCGGGGAACAACAGTAAAGTCTAAATGCTGATTTGGTCAGTCGGCTTGCATAGGGGCACAGAAGATAACTGGGCGCAATCATGGTTGCATTCCAATGCACGCACGTACAGGGACGATCTTGCTTTGAGGTAGGACGGGCCTCTGCCGCCCGAAGCGTTTCCGACCCGATTGGCCACCTTCCAAGTGCATACGGCACTGGACCGGCTTCCGAGATGGAAACCCTTGGTTACGGGGTCCTCATTGCGATCCCTCGCGAATGAAGCAACAATAGCGAGGATCCGTATACGCACCAACTTCAATCTTGAGACCCCACATGCAGACGCAGAGCTCCGCATCCTCCCGCTCTCAACCAAAAAGGGCCTGCACCGCTAATCGGTTTCGGGGTCTCCGTACGGGTTCTTCTCTTTCTCCTATACTGTGCTCCGTAACACAAGCTTGTAGCCCTCAACCTAACAAAGCCTGGACAATGCGGCCTCGGCACAGCCAGTCTTCCGGTCATATAGGTAGCTTTCTCGACATATTGCGCCCGGGATCGTCCCGAAAACACCTCGAAGTGCCCAGCCGCAATGGCAGTCTCGGAAGCCTATATGCTGAGTCGTGATACAGAAGAATCCATACGGCTAGATGAGCAACATGAATTGATAAAAGACATCACCTACAAGAATCTGTTGCACCCGACCATACCTTTGCTTTCGGTCCAGGCAATCGCAGATGTGGCAACTGGCACCGGTGCCTGGCTCCAAGATGTGGGAAGGACCTGGAGTACACTTAAAGGCGCGAATCCATCCAAGCCAAGGCTGGTGGGATTCGATATCTCTGGATCGCAATTCCCTAGGCCTGCTCCTGAGGGAATCGAATTCGTGGTGCACAATGCCGCGCATCCTCCCCCGCCGCAGTTCTTGGGGATTTTCGACGTGGTGAACGTACGTCTGATGTCTTATGCCATCAAACAGTCCATGATTCGCGATATAGTGGTTAATACTCTCGCTTTACTGCGTAGGTGGCGTAGCCTCTTCGATCCGAGGCCGAAGTCTGACTCTATGCACAGGCCCGGGGGGTTATTTGCAGTGGCAAGAGTCCGACGCACTTGATGTATTTTCCCGTCCCGCAACGCCGCTTTGGCGGAAGGCGATTACATTTGTTGTGGAGGAGAGAATATCGCGAGGTCTCTTTCCGACGTAACATTACTGCCAATTAATATCTCAACTGATCGGCCGCTAATTCGCACTAGTATCTCGGCACCGCTTATCAAAACCCTAGCGGCCGTTGATGATTCCCATCTCCCTGCGAACCATCCCAATCCATTCAGTTGGTCAAGCAACGCCTTCCGCATTACGCAAATCCAAACCATCAGTACGGTCGACCACTCTGGCGCATTAGTTAGAGAGCACACCAAGTCGTTGCTTCTGAGGACCATTCTTGCGCTATTGAGGCAGAGTATAGATGGCAAAAGACAAGTCATGAAAGATGAATCAAGTGAAAATACCGATCCACCACGAACGAGTGTCGAGGAACTGGCTGCAGTCATTGAATCGATCGAGTCTGAGCATGAAGACATCGTTCAAGCATCATGGGACGTTGAGTTAACGTGGATTGTCGGGCGGAAGGCACACCCCATAGATCAGCGAGAGGCTTAGATATCAGTCAAATATAGCGATCAATATGGATATTCAATAACAATAATACTACCGAAGCAGTGACCGCCCTAATGTATATTAGAGATAAGCCACTGTGTGCCTCTATGGTGTGCCACTATTATGCCTCCAATGATTGATTGATTGATTGATTGATACGCGCTTTACAGTCATCAATTATCAATCATGGAAGGCATATGTATGCGAAATAGCATCTAATTGTGTAGAAATACTTGGGTAACTATGGATATTGTGTTGAATAACCGTGTACAACGAGGCTAAACAGTAAACACGGGCTTCAATCGTGATATAGTCTAACACATATTAGAGATAAGCAACGATTCAGCCTACAATCGACCTCGTCGAGCTCGTCCTGGACATAGTTACCGCCCTCGTCGATGTCGATACGCTCGCCTATGAGCGCACTAGGAGGCATCCAAACAATATGCTCGCGGCTCAGGCTTACGAAGTAGCGGCATTCATCCGGTATAATAACATGCTCATACTGTATAAGATACATCATCATATAAGAGCTATTCTTACCTTATCCTACGACTGTCATCTGCATACCAGACCAATGTACTTTGACGTTAGATCCCAAATTGTTTTCTTCGCCAGACCAGCCGCCAGCGCGCCCATCGCCGAGATTACGTTCCATTGCTAGTTAAAAATGAACTACAAAGCTGGTCTCACCACAAGATTTCGTGGCGGATCGCATACTCATCGTTGACCCTGAGAACGCTGGCCTACGGTACAAAGTGCGCGAAGCGTGGGAGAAACAAAGTCACCTACGCCACTCAGACTTAACTAGAGCCCGAGATAGACATAGGTAAGACTATTACTATTCGAAAGGAGGGTCAGGAGTATAGGGACATAGTTCCCAATCGAGCGAAGACTCAGTGCGCCCATTCAGTCGACTTATGCGGCACATACAGATGTGAGGATATCTGCCGTCTTGGTAGTCTCATTCCCATTCAATATGTTGTCGAATTTTCCGTGATCACCAACTCGGGCCTATTGATCTGCGCGGTATCTGTGCTGGTGACCCTTGCGCCACAGATAGAGTTATTACACGGGAAGGTGTTTGAATATCCGTGTGCCTGATACATGCATCAGTGCAGTCAAGACAAGGCCATTCTATGATCTTTGCAAACACAAGCCTTTGGACCATCGTGGCAGGATGTGTGCATCTTTTTCCCCGGGTAATAGGGTGATGTGAAGCTCAGGCCGCCTTGCCCATCGGCCATATTGTTCACCCTTCCGTTGATGTATGTATGAAGTTTTGCCAACTTTGTTGTTTGGTCGCCCGATGTGTTGCGTCGAAAGAGGAATAGCAAAAACTGGTGTCGTCGTTCGAGGACGGCTGTGCCTGGAATCGACTCAGCTTGACTCATGATCCTCGAGGGAGGCTACAACCCGTTGAGTAGCCTGGTAGAATAATGCACCAATGAAAGCGAGGCGATAGAGTAGAAACCCTTGGCCTATGGGAAGGATAGTAGAGATGACTTCAACGCGCGGGACTACACAAGGAAATGCCTGGCACAGGAAACGGACGATCGAGGGAGACGGCAAGTGGACACGAGTGGACATTTGTGGCGTGACATGTGTGGCGTCTGAAAGATGGTGTGGTGGTTCAGCGCATGATCGTCATTCTTGTTGCTCCTGCTGCGGGCCGCTCTGAGCGGGAGCGGGCGAGTCGCTCCCACCACAACAGAGCTTGCGCTGGCCGCTTTGCCTGCGAGGGCCGGCTATCCGCGTGTGTAAGACAGTGCGCGCGGAGGAAGGGGGAGAGAGGAGAACTGAGAGGAGGAGACCGCCGTTGTGGCTGTTGCTTGCTGCTGCAAAGCCTGTCAGTCTTTTCGCATGCTCCCATCAGTCTTCAAAGACTCTATCATCCTGCATGTGAAATGCAGCCACTGAATATTAGGCCAGAGCCAGGAGGACAACGGCACGCCCATAATTGTCACCAAACAGAGAGAGCGCCCCCTAGGCGACGATCCAAAAGGATGCCATAGAAAGAAAAAGGCCCTGTCCCGCGATCGTCGCATGGAGGGCACACCGTTCCAGTCACCCACTCAAGTGAAGCTCCCAAAAGCTGATCCACACCCACATACGGTTTCACATCATCTCAGCGACAGGGTACCAGAGTGTAAGACACCCCGAAAGCCGCTCTCCCGCAGCTGTGACTACGTTCGCCGAGATGGACTTTTCGTCTCTCGTCCGACTTCGCGCCTTCAAAGGCCCACCATCATCCTCGTATGGTTCTTCTTGACCGTCAATAGCCACCAGGATGAGTTCAAGTACGGCTGCGGCCATGCCTACTCTCAAGCCAGCGCTCCAGCCACCACCGGGTGTGACTTCAAATTTCGACAATCCTCCGTCGCAAGTCTACTGGAGTAATGTCACGATTGGAGTGTGCGCGCCGTTGGTGACAGTCTTCTTCATATTGAGATGTTATGTGCGTATTTGGATCAAGAAGATCTGGAACGTGGAAGACTGTACGCACCTTCCCCGGGTAGATTGAGAACGCGAGTGCTAACCGCCACAGGGCTGGTCTTGCTATCATGGGTTCGTGCTTCAATTCCTCTTGCAGAGATGCCTAACAAGCACAGATCGGAACGATGGCTTTCTGCGGCCTTTTGGCCACCACTATCGGCAACCATGGTGGACAACATCTTTGGGACATCACTACTGAGCAGTCCATGGCGGCGTTACATGTGAATCGACCTCGCCCGAGCTATCTCCGCTACTGACATACATAGTGGTTCAGTGTGACTGCCATCGAATACGCCTTTGCTACGTGTATCACCAAGATCTCCATTCTTTGGCTGTACCGCCGCGCATTCTCTTCTCGAAAGGGTAGCAAATTCGAGATGACAGTCTTCGTCTCTATCGCGATTCTAATCGGCTTCTACGGGGGCACAGGTATTGCAAAGATCTTCCAATGCACGCCCCGCGACAAGATCTACGACAACACTATCCCAGGTACCTGCATCGTGTTCTACGGCATTCTCATCGCGGACGGGGTTTTCAATACCATCTCAGATTTCTTCATTCTCTTGATGCCTTCGGTCGCGTTGTACCAACTCAAAATGTCTCGGAAGAGAAAGTTCATCATCCTACTAATCTTCACCTTTGGACTCTGGTAAGTCTTCCCTTTAGAATCCGATCTCTTAAACTCATTTCGCTCCCAGTGCTCCGGTCTTCAGTGTTATAGGGCTGTATGTGCGTGTTACGCTCGGCGCCGATCCCGATCTTAGTTGGAATCTGCCTTCCATTCTACTCTGGGCGTAAGAATTGGCTTCGCCTTGTTATACTCACGCTAACATCTACTTAGGACTGCCGAAGTCGCGACTGGCACTATGTGTGTCTGCTTCCCTGAACTCGGACTACTGTTCAATCGGGAGGCCCGACCAAACAAAGCACCATCCTCACATATCCTGTCTGGTGGGATGGCGGCGGGTCCCCGTTCCTTCCAGCGCAGCACCAACCAGCGCAGCCGACTGGATCACCTTGCGGGTCGGAGATTATCCCAAGGGGAACTGGAACTGGGCACCCGAAACCCCTACGTCGAGCTGGGAGAATCAAATATACTCCACTCAGATGCGTCCTCCGACCCAGAGTGGAAAGCGCAGCCCACACCGCACGATGCGGTGCACGTCCGTTACGATTTCCGGGTCGACTCGAGTTAGAATTGGAAACTGTCTGCACCGAGTATTGTGTCTTTAGTATCCACGGCTCAGTTCTTGGGTTTGTAGAGTTGTATAGATAGGACCAGACTGCGTTAGTAGAAGATAGTCAAGATTGGAATCATTCTGTCCAAGGTTCAGTCCGTAGAGCGCACTTTCCCCCGGCGTGTACAGCTGGCTCCTAAATTCGCCATATATCAGACGGTAGCAAGTGTGAAACTTTAGTCTAGTAGGGATCCCCCAGTTTTAGGGTAACTTCTGCGGGGCAGATAAGATATGATGTCAAAGTCTCTATCCCGTAAGCCCGGAGCCTGATTGTCTGCGGGGGCGCAATAAGTATGTAAATAAGCGTGGCCTGTCACTACCCGTAGCTTCCGTTAGATGCACTCTATTACCCACACCCCAGCATGTCACTTGATTACGAGAAATACAAGCCTGAGTTTCATGGCACCGATGCGTCTTATGTGTTGCCGGCTGAGTAAATTCTTTTCGGGGTAACCAAGGTATATGACTAATCTGTCGCCCAGTGATCATGAACAGCAACGACTAAGCGACCAACATGATGCTTGGAAAGTGCTCATGGATGGAAAGACCTTTCACGCCCCAGTACAAAACCCAAAAACAATCGCGGACATCGGATGTGGCCCTGGAATCACTACGCGCCTCCTGGCCTCCAAATACCCATCCGCTAAAATCTATGGTAACGATCTCCGCGAGTTACCCGGCCACACGGAGAGAGCAGAGAATATCGAATGGGTCTATGGTGATACCAGGCAGGTGGTGGATGGAGGCGACTCGCGGTTATCACCGGGCAGCATTGACTACTTCTACCAGCGCCTGCTGCATATGGGTATGACAGACTGGCCGAACTACCTACAGAAGGTGCTTCGCACGGTGCGCAGCGGAGGGTGGATTGAGCTGCAGGAGTGGAACTGGCGAATCCTTGAGGGCGGCAAGAACGTAAGCGAGGAGTGGCCATGGCAGCAGAAGATGGTGCGCCACGCCTGGGAAGCCAAGGGGTTGGATCTCTGCTGTACTGAGAAGTTGGAGGGGTGGATGCGCGACGCAGGGCTCATCGATGTCAAGGCGACGTCTTATCTTGCGCCGCTAGGGCAATGGTATGCCCAGGAGCGACCTCAGAGTGAGGTGATGGGGAGATATCTGGAGAAGTGGTGGCCGACCGTGTGCTGGGTCTGCATCGAGAGCATCATGGGTAACGCCGATCCCCAGCGCAACCAGATATGGCGCGAGCAGATGGTCAAAGACTTGGAGTTAGCCTTTGGACAGCAACGCAAGGCGTACGAGATCGTGGTGGTCACCGGCCGCAAACCTTGAGATGAAACATGGGACGATCCTGCCGGGACCTACTATGTAGGTAGTCGTACTTGCGGCTCAGAGAATCCTAAGCCACATCACTTGCCGATTGATCTACAGTGATCAACCACCACCCACACGCAGTGATCTCTCCTTCTCCTCTCCTAACAACCTATGCACGCCGGTCGGGCCGCATCGGCCCTCCTAGGTGCCGCTCACTAGCCCGTCACCCTCAACCCATATCTCCAACAGCGCATGGAAGGTAGAACTGATGCACGATGCAGGATAGGAGCGATCATTGACTCGGATCCCTTCTTAACCCGGTCGGTAGAGAGGCATCGCCGATGTCTACGGGGGATCGGAATCACGACAATCCGATATGCCAAGCGATGGGCGGATCCGGTCGACTGTAGCAAGTGGAGCCGTGTCCGAAGCACGGATCTACCGATATAAAGTGTGAGATAATTGGCATTCGGCGCCGTGTCTGCACCAGTTTGCTTATCGATCCCTCATATCATTGAAACGGGCATCACTTACTGCATATTTTAAGGTATGGAGAAACAAAACCGCAACTGTGGAGAAGATGCTTCAGGCGAGCCAGCTATACCACAGCGTAACTTAGAACCGCCGAATGGAGGGTGGTCGGCGTGGTTAGCCGTTTTAGGCGCCTTTGCAACTATGTTTTGTACATTGGGCTACATGAATTCGTTTGGGTAAGTGCCATCGTCCGTGCTGATGAGAAAAGCTAATGAGTATAGTGTATTTCAATTGTATTATCAGACTCATTTCTTACGTGACCATTCCCCAAGTGACATCGCCTGGATCGGATCTATTCAGCTATTCCTATTCTTTCTCGGTGGTTTGTATTCTGGCCCAATACTAGATCTCTATGGTCTCCGTGTGGTCTACGTGCCAGCATCAGTTCTGATGGTTGTTGCGGTGATGATGACTAGTCTCGCCACCGGTTACGTGGAGTTTATGGCTATACAGGGAGGTCTCTACGGCTTTGCCTGCGGCATGATCTATACACCCACGACGTCAGTAGTAGGACAGTACTTCACCACGAAGCGAGCATGGGCCATGGGAGTGGCTTCGAGCGGAGCTGCGGTGGGCGGATTGATCTACCCCGTGGTACTCGATCAGCTTCTCAACGCCAGTGGCCTGGGCTTCGGCTGGTCAATCCGGATCGTCGGGTTTGTCATGGCCGCGCTGCTTGCCCTTGGTGCCGCTGTGATGAAGGAGCACGCACCGCGGCGCACCAAAGATATCCTTCTCTTAAAGGCCTTCCGGTCCCCGGCGTATGCCTTCACCGTTATCGCCTTCTGCGCCACCTCCCTTGGCTGGTTTGCACCGATCTTCTATGTGCCGAAGTACGCCCGAACGATAGGCGCGGATGATCGCATCGCATTCAAGCTGGTCGCGATCATGAATGGATGCGGCTTCTTCGGGCGAACGCTCCCGAACTTTACCGCGGACCGCATCGGCTGTTTCAATACGAACGTCTTGATGTGCTTGGGTTGTTCCGTGCTGGTCTTTACGTGGACGTCAGCGACATCCATTCCAGTGATTACCGCCTGGATGGCGCTCTTCGGATTCTTCCAGGGTGCCGTTGTCTCTCTAGCTCCAGCATGTCTTGCACAAGGTAGGTCAAAGACGATGTATTATATAGTTCTTGCCCAAGCGCGTGACTAATCTACCACCTAGTCTGTCCGAATCGGAGGGATATCGGTACCTATGTTGGGATGGGCTTTGCCGCCTGTAGCTTCTCTGCGCTAGCAGATCCGCCGATAAACGGCGCCTTGATCATCCGCTCGGGCTATCTGGCAGCGAGTATCTTCAGTGGAACCATGATATTTATAGGCACAGTCTGTTACGCCATCGCGCGATGGCATCTCAACTCGCAATTCGTAGCGAAGGCCTAGGCAGGGGTTTCAAGATTGTCTGTAAATAGTATCTACTGGTCGGGTCAATGTATACTGCATACCCATTTCTCGACAGTGCTCCCTAAATATTTATCAATTCTGCCATAAGCACATACTCATGTATGAGTAGGCACTGCTGAAGCCTTATACATGGTATTAACTTATGTGCTGTCTACGAGCTAGGGAGCATACAGAAGTCATCAAGTCACGAAGTGTTCAGCTAGAGGCGCCGGGTAGGTCGGCGAACCCACGCTAACCAGTAACCCTTAGTCCAGGGATACTATCTAGCGTTGGCGGATTTGGAAAGGTGTGGTTGAACTATACGCGGTCCGGCTAGTGGCGGAAAGTCTGACACTAGTAAGCACCGACTATCGCCATCACTAACCAAACTCGAATATCCCATCGTTCGGCACTTCGCGTCAGGATTCTAGTGAAGGAAAAGGAGACATGGTGCTGCGATCCTAGCTCGCGAGGAAAGTGCAAGAAGAGCCCTGATCAGCCACTAGATAGGGATGATCTTGGAGGGTCTCGATGATCGGTATTTGCAAGCATGCATGAGTTCCTTTCGGAGTCTGGTAACAGCGGCTACAGAGCTGAGAGCGACGCGAGCCGTCCAGAATTACGTCATGAGATGTGTTGTACCCATCTCATCATTTCAGGGCCCGGTGTCCCAATCCACTTTACTCCTGGAATGCAGGAGACCCGGGCACTTCCCCCACTTTGTGCCCGCTTTGCGCGATCAGCGGCACACCCGATCGTCCTTTGTCGGTGCAAAGCTCCTAATGGGCACTGCCTAAGAGCCGTTCGACGCAGGTGGCGCTCGATCGGCGGTGGAGTTTATTGTCAAAAAAGAAGATCCACCCTCCACGCTAAATCTAAAGTGTTCGAAGGTGTCAGTGTCAGTGTCAGGCTGTGCGAATCGCCGGGCTGAACGCAAGCCTCGGGGCCGTTCTTAAAGGCCACAAGCTGCCGGGTGGGTGTGCCATCCCCTATTCATGCCGTAAAACGACGACGTGTTATCTGGCTTTGTCTCACTGTCCTGCCGTGCATGTATGTTTGTGTATATGTGCGCCGCTCAAGCTTGAGCTCCGAATGCCATCGTTTGGGAAAGGGATGATCCGTCTGATTCCCCTTTACTGACCAATCGCCTCTCAAGTGTAAGTCGTATCTAGAATCTTACCGCGACTAATCTACGTTATGGGTTACTATAGTCTTTTTAGTCTAATAGATCGGACCACTGGCGGCATGGTACCCACCTCACACCAAGTGCGAAGCTTTAAGCTTCTATATAGGAGTTGTAAAGCAATTAGCAAAATCAACATCAATAAGGGATGTCTGAAGAGTATTTGATGGGCCTCTGCAAGTAGACATGACTAAGTAGATTCGAACCATCCAGTTCTGCTCAACAAAGCTCGGAAGGATGCGGCGGAAGTTACGCGCTTCAAAGATGTGTTGATGTTTATCCAGCAAAGGTGACCGGTTTTCCGGGTGCTTTGCACAATACACCGGCCTTCCATATATGAGAAACACAATTTGGTTGCGCCAGGACCGTTATGTCCTGAAGTGGATTATCGGTGAGGGCAATTAAATCTGCAGTGAAACCTCTTCGCAGTTGCCCACTGTGCAACTGGGCTGCGAGGTTAGGGCCAAGTGTCTCAGGGCCGTTGGCGGTCCCAGCTTCGATAGCTTGCAAAGGAGTCATACCTGCGGCAACCGCATAGACAAATTCAAGCCCATTCATGCCATGGTTGAACTGAACCTGCGAACTGCTAACCCCAAGGTCGCTTCCGAGCGCAATTCGGACGCCCGCCTCAATAGCGGCTTTGTAGGAGCGAAGTCCAGCCTTGTGTACTTCCAATAGCTTTGCAAAGCTCTCTTTCGGCCAGGCTTCTGGGTGTTTAATGCCAAACTCGAGTACCGCGCGCGTAGCGACAAGCATAGTCCCGCGGCGCACCATGGTCTCTATGGCGCAGGGATCTTGGTACAAATAGCTTCCATGCTCGAGCGTGTGGCAACCGGCCTCAAGCGCGGCATGGATCCCACCAATACCATGACAGTGGGCGGCGACTACAAGTCCCGCCCGGCCTGCCTCACTCACCATAGCAGCCAATTCACGTGGCGAGAACTCCACGCGGTGAGGGCTGTCGGGGCTAGAGACTGCGCCGCTGGTGGCTACCTTGATGATCTGAGCGCCACGACGCACCATGATTCGCACTGCCTTCATACACTCATCCTCGCCGTCACAGATGTAGAGTGGCTGAGACACTCCAGCCCCGCTGCGTTGGTCTCGCTGGACCTGAAGTAGTGTGTGACTCGTGCCTTGTTCACTGTCATCCTGGGGATCTGCATGGCCACCTGTTTGGGAAATAATGCTACCAGAAGAGTAGATGTTCGGGCCGGGTAGCCAACCCGCGCGCACAGTTTGCGCCAAAGAGGTGCCAAACCCGCCCACCTCACGCACCGAGGTGAAGCCAGCATTGAGTGTCGCGGCCAGATCGCGCGCCCCTCTCGCGCCAGCAAGGGCTGGCGCCACACTCGCAGCTGCGACGATCGAGTATGTGGAGCAGCCGAAGTAATGGACATGACAATCCCATAGACCCGGCATCAATACCGGCACAGGGATCGCATCTTCTGCAGAAGGTGACCCATCGGGCACCTGGTCTTGGAGGCCGACATATGTAATGATTCCTTCCTCGACAATCAGGCTGGCGTCAGATAATGGCTCGCCTCGACCAGGTATGAGCAATTCCGCGTCAATGCGTATCACCTTCGGAATGCACTCGATACTGTCATTGACTTGATACCTCATGGCGCAGTTGGGAACCTTTGGCTTTATTATTCTAGGTGCATTTGTGGCTGACCTACGAATGGAGGTAATTGCTTCTGTATCATGAGATAGTCATGTCGTCAAGTAATATTTTATCCGAGGTTGTTTTTATGGAGGGGTGAAAAGTTTAAGCGGGATTAGCAGTACACTACAGTGCCATTTATTTTTAGTTCCGTATCCGTGATTACCTCTCAACAATAGTACTCAAAGGTGATCGTACTTCGTAACTGTCAGAGTCAAATACCTCCCACCCTTAAGTACCTCCAACAGAAAGGTAAGAATTTGTCTTGCTCTTAAATAGCACTTATATAATGGACTCTTGGGAACCGCCTAGGGGAGCTGGATTTTACTCTATGCACGCCCAACTTTCGTACATCAGGTCCTAGTATACCAACAGAGCTTCGTTCAGAGGATATCACCTCTCCCGCGCTAGATAAGTTAGCTCTAGCAAGCTCAGATAGCTATGGAAGAAGAGGAAGCTAAACGAATTGAATTTTGAGCTCCGAACCAATTTGTCTTTCTATTTTTAAAAGGATGTATAGTACGATGCCCCTTCATTGATTGGAAAGACTATATATGCGTTGCAAGGAGTCAAGACGAAGAGATTAAAGAGGATTCTAGAATTCTCAAAGAGAATGTTCCTTATAGGGCGTATACAAATTCTGTATTCTCCCAATCTGTCAGATCAAGAAATTCTTGATTCGTGAGCTTCTTATATCCTGGTTCCGCCCTCAGTTGTGCCCTTTTGCGATTCTGCCGTTGAAGATAGAAGTGAATAAAAAAAAGATCGAGTATACCAATGCCAAACATTACTACTATAGTAATTTCTGCCGAGATATATCGAGGCTTGTCCTGTGGACGGAATGTTTGTGGGCCTATATTGTGGTGAGTTGGGGCAAATTTAGACGGCGAAGTAACTGACCGATAATGTTACCAGCACAGTATCCTATCAGGTATAAGGCACCTACTGTTGTCTTCTTTGTATATCTATAACAGTATCAGTCCCGCTGCTTCGCTTATTTGCTCTGATAATCTTTGTGTAAGAGCAATGTATAATACATACCCCGCAACATTACTGGAGATGAGCGAGAGACAGGCAACGAAGCCAGTAGCAAAGGCTAAGGTAAGATAGTATCCGATTAAGCGCCCGATTTTCATCTCTAGTGGAAGCGCTGCAATAAGAATAGCACCTATCATGCTCGTAAAGACTCCGCCAATGCTTAAAAGTATGCGGTATCCATAACGCTGCGAGAGTAAACCCCAAGCGATGAGAGCGATTACCTCTACTGCTCCTGCGGGTGTCCCATAGAGCAACGACTGTTCGGAAGTAAAGCCGAAGGATACAATCAGCTGGCTGAAGAAGTTAGTTAAGCCACCGTTAGTAATGTTAAGTGACAGGGCGAGAACAAAAAAGGCCCAGGTCATAGGGTCTATCAGCGCTTCTTTGAACTGATATGTCTTAAAGGTTTTGTTTTTAATGCCCTGCTGATTCACACGCACTCGTTCGACCGCAAGCACTCGATCTTTTACACTCAGCCACTTTGCATTGAGCTGGCTGTCGGGCATGAAAATGAGAAATATGACACCGAGGACAATGGTCAGAAGGCCCGCAAGGAGGAAAACTATCTTCCATGCTGCCATTGTGAAGTGTCCATTCTTGCTACCTCGCGTAAGCCCATACGCGACTGCACCGCCGAAGATCTGCGCGAAACCATTGAAGCTGACCCAAATGCCCATGCGCGAAGCTTGCTCGCGCTTGGTGTACCACTGCGAACCAACCGTCAGACTAATCATCCATGTTTAAGTAGCAACCTCACCTGACTAGTCATCAGAGCGAATCCGGGGGTAACACTAGCTTCTAATAAGCCAAGAAAGAAGCGAACTGCCATGGCGCCGCGGAAAGATTGAGCCGCAGCAAAGCAGCAAAGTGTTACACCCCAGAGCACCACGCAGATACCGTTATATTTGGCCAGCGGGAACCGCTGCATCAAGCGTCCGGCAGGCATCTCCCAAATGAGGTAGCCTAGAGGGTGATGAGATTCATTCTTGAAAAGAAATTGTACACAAAAAAGTGCTTCTCCGACTCACCGAAATAAAATATGCTACCCAACCATTGGTAGTTGTCCCCCCCAAGCCCAAGGTCGGCTTGCAAACCCATAATGCTCGCATAGGAGAGGGTAGTTTCTGATTGTACCCAGTCAGATTCTAAGAATGATGCGAGGTCGGGTCCTCGGGCAAACACGTACTATCGAGAAAGTTTAGACCGTACACCATGCAGAAGATCTAGACATATGAGTGTTGCACGTTTAGTATTGAGCCGACGCGCATACCGGCATCATGATATAGTCGATCCGACGAAGCAGTCGCTTACTAGTCTGATCATCGAGCTCGAGCTTCTCACCGCCGACTGTCTGGAATACCCGCAAAGCCTCGTCGGCGTCGATGCTACGGCCGTCTACCTTCTCCGCGTACTCTCCTTTGCCGGTCATCTTCGACATTGCCGCCGCCACTGCGGAGGAGGGTTCGGTGCCTGTATTCGCTTGGGACGTTTCGAGTGCACGCGTGCGGTCACAATGGCATGCACGATGTACAATCGAATCTAGGCCTCCGATCTTTGCCGGACGCGAGTGTACTTACTCTGTACGTTGCTGAATTGATGGAAGAAACAGGCGAGGGCGCTGGTTCTTTGTGCGACCCAAGCCACACACGCAAGCACGCCGCTTCCTCTGTATGTAGGCACCTCAAGACAAGGAAGGGGCCGTACTTTGCTTCTTGGCTTGCTGCTACGGGCCTACTTTCGGCGGGATGGCAACGTCATCAGAAAGGAATGCCGGGTGCGAGAGCGAGGTCAGGACGGAACAGTGCGGGGAGGAGGAATGCGCGGGCGATCGGGTGCCCCAGCCGCACATCCCTCCCTCCCTCCTATAGCAGGGTGGCTTGAGACATACATAGCCGCAGCAAATACCAGACACATCACACCACCACCGACAGTTTGTCACATGGGGCTGGCAGCTCGGGGGGACAGAGCCATGTGCTATGGGAGAGAAATGGTTGGCACCGCAGTATGCTTGATTCCGGCCCGAGTGTCGGAAGACCGAACAGACAGAGGGCAAGTCTCTCCGAAAAGGAGGAGAGGGAAGTTGGGGAGGAGAAGAGGTGGTGGGGCCGGGCGAATGGAGATCCTCAGCATTCGGTACCGTCGGAGCAAGACATACAATCTTGTAGATTAAGGTTTAGAGACCGCCCACTAAAGTCCTAGCCCCCCGCCGCCGGTGCTTGGGCGGTGGGGGGAGGCACGCACATCGGGTAGTGGTAGCACGTTGAAAGAGATAAGGGACGAACCTTAGTCTCCAAGTCTAGTCCAGTCTGCTTTATTGAATCTCCAGTGGGCTTTTTACGAAGGTCACTACCGCACGCCCGTGCTTTGCTAAAGCCTAGCGCAGAGGTGAAAGGGAAACGCTGGCTCGACGACAACGCGTTGAAATCTATTGGCCTAGCGCAAAGCTTTCCACTTCGAGCTGAGAACGTGCGATAGTGAGTTTGAGGCGATGACACTTCCAACCGACGATAACTTACCGCCTGGGGCCTCGGAGCGCACACCCCTGCTGGATACCGAATGTGCGAATACGGCTCCGCCCAATAACTACGGCCTGAACGAACCGGACAACCGCCAACTGGCGTGGATTCTCAGTGGCGCGTGTATTGCGGCATTCTTAGCGGCGCTGGACTCCACACTGATTGCCACGCTAGCGGTGCCGATCGCTGACGCCTTCGACTCTCTCACGCTGTTGGCCTGGCTGGCTGCCGCCTATCTGATCGCCAATGCTGTCTCACAGCCGCTTGCTGGCCAGTGGACCGATGTCTTCGGTCGACGTCGTGGTATGATGCTTGCCAACCTTCTTTTTGGGCTGGGCAATCTCCTCTGCGGTGCCGCCTCCTCGCCTATCCTCCTTATTGTCGGAAGAGTCATCGCTGGGTTGGGTGGCGGCGGTATCGGGCCGATCGCGACGTTTGTCGCCTCAGATCTCATCCCGCTGCGCCGTCGCGGCCTCTGGCAAGGTCTGCTTAACCTCTGCTTCGGCGTCGGCTCCGGACTCGGTGGTCCACTCGGCGGCCTGATACACGATCATCTGGGATGGCGCTGGGCGTTTTACTTGCAAATCCCCTTTACTATCATCGCCATGGTGTTAGTGTGGGGATATATGGAAGTCCCTACTCAACCGGCTCTCAATTCGACTAGCGAGGCTCCGGACAGTAATACGTCCATCTACCAGCATATGAAATCTAGGTGGGCTCGAATTGACTACCGCGGTTCCCTCCTTCTCGGAAGCGCCCTGGTATTCCTATTGATTGGTATCAACGCAGGTGGCAACGAGGTGCCGTGGCAGCATCCTTTAGTGGCAGCCTCGGTAACACTTTCGGCAGTATTGTTATCTATCTTTGTCTGGGTAGAGCGACGTGCGGAAATGGACGCTGCCACAGCTGCGCCGGTTATTCCTATCAGGCTATTAGGTCATCGCACAGTTGCTGCCGCATGTCTCGCAAATTGGCTGGTGAGTGCGGCACGATTCGGGCTGCTGTTCTATGTGCCCGTCTTTTTCCTTGTTCAAGGCTACTCGGCCAGTGCTACAGGGGCACGACTAATTCCCGAGTCTATCTCAATCGGTGTGACGGCGGTGGCTGCAGGAGCGCTGATGCAACGCACGGGACGCTACTACAGTCTAGGTATGGCAGCTGCGCTGCTCATCAGTATCGGTCTGATCATCCCTGTGGCCACGTTCGATACCCGGACCCCACTAGGGCTGGTCATCCTATGTCTCGTACTGGTTGGCGCCGGATATAGTGGCATGCTTTCAGTGACTCTGATCGCGCTGATCGCGGCGGTCGATCATCAATATCAGGTACGTCTCAGGCTTTATTGAGCCCTACTCTGTCCCAGACTAATTCCCCGCCTTCTTGATAGGCTGTCATCACTTCTGCCTCCTACGCCTTCCGCAGTACGGGCAGTAGCCTCGGGATAGCACTGGCCGCTGCAGTTTTTCAGAATACACTGCAAAACGAACTAGCTGCAAGGACTGCGCATCTAGACCGCGATGGCCTCACAGACGATCTCGAAATGATATGGCGCCGAGTACGCAACAACCTGGAAGTCATCGACACCCTACCACCAGTGTGGAGGACTGCGGTGCGCGCCGCGTACCAGGCTGCCTTGCGTATGACCTTCGGCGTGCTAATGTGTGTGGGTTTTGTCGGTGCCGCTACAATGCTACTCATGCGTGAACATCGTCTTTGGAAAACGCTAGATCGAGGACAGCGCGAGAATGGAGGGGCGCGTGGAGATGACAATCAAAGGCGTGCTCAAAGTATTGAGGGCGAGGCAAGCGGCGGTGGCTAGTGAATATAATCATATATTTGTTATACTAAATCATTGAAAAGGTGGTATTAGGAAAAGTTAAACCGTCATATATCGTCTGGAGCAGAATACAAGCCATAGGTATTGAAACACATGCAGATTCAGTCTCATAGTGAAGTGAAATACGTAGAGCCCGAGAGGTTGTACAATCGTTCACAATGCTTTTGGGATGCCGTAAGACTCGTGACTGATACCTGTGGACACCAAAATGGCTTGGGGTTCGTTTTCAATGTTTTCATTCACCAATTCGCCGCCCGTAGCTCGTGTTTCCATGTGGACGAACTCAGCCTGGTCGCGCGGCAGGAATTGGAGTTGCGATAATGGCGCTGATATGCTATCCACCTTACTGGACGCGGATCTTTGACTCTTTCCATAAGACTCGATGCTACCGGAAAGTGTCTCAGAGCCAGAGACTTTGTAACGCGAACCGTGCCGTAGTTGATTGCGACCAGACCGGGTGAGCAGTGGTCCCAGAACAGGTAGGCACGCAGCAATGACGCAGAGACCTGCTTCAATAGTACCGTAGTAGACTATCGCAGTTAGGTAAGCTGCGAACTATCAGACATGTATGAAGATTGTTGGGGGGGAAGCTTAGGTACCATATTGATTCGGATCGGTGTTGTGGCCTAACATTGTCAGCAACGCGATTATGAAAGTTACGTTGGGGATACAAACCTGGGTATACAATGCTATATTCGGCGAGACGTAGAATGCTCGACGCAATTGTACTGCAAGATTCAGAGAGTGGCCATTTGAAAGGTGCGACCTCAGATGCTACATACACTGCACCGAAAAGAAAGACACCGCAGACGCAGAACCGCTTCCAGAGTGGCATGTGCAACTTCAAGAGCTATATGTAATGATCAGGTCCAGTAGGAGCCACAGTATGGGGATTTGCTTACCCAATAGATAGGCATGATAAGAATCAAGAGGTCAGTCGCAACGTCGGTCGTAGAGACGGAGATAGCGATATAGAATCCGCTCATACAATATTGTGCAATGTTCTTCGCTGATGTCCACAGATATGGCACTCTTGCGCCGCACTGGAGGACCAAGAACAGGAAACTCACCACCATCCATATGCAAACAACGATGATCATACTCAACGAGATTAAGTGAAAGGCTCGGCCAGCGAAGATGGAACGGTAGAAGAATAATACCGAGAGTTTAGCTGTTCCGAATAGCCAAGGGGACATGATGTTGAATACATCCGCCAGCTAAGAGTACAGTCAGTCAGGCATATCTGTATAAGGTTCGCACCCACCTGTTTAGTTTTGACCAGAACGTCATCCTCCTCAGTATTGATGCCTTGTGTCAATGCAACAGGGGGGGAAGTCCCCCCTAAGCCCTGCCTTATTGAACCTGTGATGGTTAGAGATTCCCACACTTAAGCCTAGCACATACCATAGATACAGACAGCACCTAGCGAACACACGCAGAGCTTGTAACCGGTCAGCGGATACGGTGCCAATACCTCGTCGGGTGTATACCATAGTGAAGGTGATGAGATAGTCCGAAATGTCCAGCCGGGAAGCTCGTCTCCTTTTCACCCAGAGACGCAGAGCTACAAACATAATGTCAAGTACTGGAAGTACAACCCCTAACACAATCACTTCTGAATGTGTAATCATCTTGCCGCTCGGGGACAATTACTTAGAGGCTGGTACAGAAAAGAAACGTTGGATGTATAAGGTAAAGGAAGCTGTTACTCGGTGTGATATCCAAGGTAATGTTTAGCGCGGAAGGATGAGCGGTCCAACCATATATTAGGGGGGAATAGGAAGGGAAAACGGACCGCATTCTCAGGCGTAGAGCAATGTGGGCGCAAAGGGGAAGATAGCCCCCCCCCGGGGGGGGGGAGGGCGGAACTACAGATGATCCCGTTGCAGTATTTATTTTGTCCATAACAAGGTAATAAAAAGCTGAATGTTGTGGTTTTAATCTCGATCGAGAGAAAGGTGAAGGCGGTTTGCACATGTCGGAGGCTGCTTACTTACCGATCGACCCATTGGCCGACAATCTAAGAAGGGTTTTAAAGTACTCTAGTCAACTCTGCACCCATGTCCTCTAATTGGAGTCTTATTAGCTAGAGTAACTCGATACGGTAGTTTGTTCGCTAACGTACAGCCTACAGGTCGTCGAGAATAAAAGGCGTGTCTTTTCTTGTCAAAGTAGCCAAATCCAACCCCTCGGAAATGCCCTCTCTCTTGTCCCAACCGTGTTGAAGCGGTCGTTCTATCTGAATAAATCAATATGAAAGTTCTTATTATGTTTAGTCCCATTGGTTTTGTGGTACAGTGACACTATTGGGTGCGTCTTGGGCCGTGTTCCACACGATGTCAAACAGCAGACCACTACAGTTGAACACAAGCACACAACACATGCAGCAGCAGCAGCAGCATCGCACACATACCCTACGCTGATGTAATCTCTACCAGACATTTAGTTTTATTTCATCGCGTCAAAGCAATATACGCATTAGAACAGTATGGAGGGGTGAAACGCCACATGTTACAGATCGGGTAAAGATCTTAGTTTATGATGGAGGGGCTTGCATCTGTCAGTGGCTTTTGTATGTATGATGTAATATATCTGCACCTGGGACGGCACGGAAGGGTGAAAGGTAGCAATAGACGGAAGAGGTAAAGATCTTAGGCTAATGAACGGCTTGCAGCTGCAGGCGACGCTAATGGCTTGGGCCTCTGCATATATTCGTACTAGAATTTTTTGGGCGTTTTGCTTCGTTCAACCATCGGCCCGGGCCGTGTAGTGTGGCTGATGGGTGGGGACATTGCAGATCTCTTATTGTAAGTGTTGGATCTAGGGTGTAAGGCTAATTAGACCCCTCATCAATAAGCACCTGTCAAAGCTCTCAGTGGCTGATAGCAGTCATGCTGGAGGTCTCTAGTCCGCTAGTCATATTGACATACATGTTTGATAGTGGAAGATACACAATTTTTAAGCTACGAAATACTCTGTACATTCCCGTAAATCCACTAGCTAGCTTCTACGAAATCTGTAGCATCGTACGGGCGTTGCAGAAGAAGATTAGAGATGCGGTCCTGCTTCACACACTCCCTCCTAGCTGCGGGCCTAACAATAATATCTGAGTAACGATCGCCAGCCCAATGTGAGCCATAGCCGTAACGGTTTAGATTCAAATCAGGCTGGCATACCATTGAATCGCGGATAGCTTCGAGACAGTGCACTGTTCAAATGAGTTTGTTTAGCGCTTTTGAACCAGATATGAGTTACATACTAGTGTGTGCCATCTCGTGCTCTTGTTGCTCCACTGTGCGATTGGGATAGTAATGGTCGGCTTGAAGGAATTGCCGCACACGCCGCTACTATACATTGGTACTCATCAGAGGAAACTGGCTGTACTTACCAGACAATGTAAATTATGGCGAAAGCCAATGTTCAAAAGATAGTTACCGTTCTTCAGCTGGACTGTGTCTAGAGAGTGGAGACGTTTGGCTTCGCGCGCACTGACAGGAACACCACGATCTATGCCGTTAGGGATCTTCATGAAAGGAACACAAACACTCACGGGGTATCAGATCATTCCATGCTTGCTCTGACTTTTCGCTTGGGGGCCCGAAATACAGTTCCCTAGACCAGGCCTCCGATAATGGCTCTTCAATGACATATTCTACCAGTGATTGCAGTGGTGCTATGATATCAGCTTTAAGAACTTCGGAGGTAGGAAGCGACGGACTCAAGGATTGGATCTTTGGGGCATCTCGATGCTGCAAATACAGATTTGTAGCTAGAAAAACAATAGCAGCGACAAGTCCGTGACTAGCGATGGTCTTGATCCAAGATCGGCTGAGAGACCTTTGAGCTTGTTTCTCTATGCCAATGTCGTCCTTCTCATTCCACAAAAATGGCTCTGCTTCTGTGTTCATACTTAATAGTGTAGGCCAAGTAGAAGAAAAAGGTAACGGAAGATCGAGGGAAGGATGTTGGCGAGGAGGAATTGATGCCCACCCTTTAAGATCAGAGAAATGACTCGGTGTCACATGTCCATGACCTCATGTATGCATTGCATACAAAGTGCATACAAAGTGCATACAAAGTGCATACAAAGTGCATATAAAGTGCATACAAAGTGCATGTCTTACATCACTCACAAACCAAAGGCACCTACCCCTCCCTCATTAATCAGATGGTTAGAAGCGACTATAAAATCATCCTAATTCCCGTGGCAAGAAAGCAGCACAAAAGCTCTCATTTCCAACCATAGCCAAAAACCAACAAGATGCAACTCAAACTCCTTCTCCTTGCTTTTCTCGAGGCTACTTGTGCAGCCCCGCTCTCACCATGTAAGTCGCCAGCAAATACTTACTACTGAAGCTCAATTGTTCTCTTTTAGTGTACTCTGGCAGAGAGGGCAATGTGAACAGTCGTGGCATCGAGGGCAATGTGAACAGTCGCGGCATCGAGGGCAATGTGAACAGTCGCGGCATCGAGGGAAATGTGAACAGTCGCGGCATCGAGGGCAATGTGAACAGTCGTGGCATCGAGGGCAATGTGAACAGTCGTGGCATCGAGGGCAATGTGAACAGTCGCGGCATCGAGGCAGGGATCAACGAGTAAGATATCAATGGCAGAGCTTAGTATTAGCAATATTTCTCCTAATTTCGGCTCAGTAATAATCATTTGTTATACCGTTCTCGTTCTTAAAGCTCACTGACTTGAAGTTTGAATGGTGCCTTATCACATAAAGCCCCTTTCCCCCCTCTTCCCCTCTTAGGTACACAAGCGCCGTACAGGGAATAAAAAAACATCTTGATAGGCCCGCTGGACATTATGCTTTCTACTGGCACTACGCGATTAGTATTAGAGTAGTAGTCTCTATTACGAATCCTGGACCTGATACTTTCAATGTCTTAGCCCTCGCTGCCTATTTCGCATGCTGGGTTATGATTCTGCGCGGCGATGACTGTCGGCAGACTGATGCTTTGTGATTTGTCAAGCAAACTAAGAATCTACGCGTTGATTAAAACTATGACCCTATCAATCAATCCTTTTGGAAAGTTTTTCACGAAACATCCCCAGGTCATACTAGCCTTTGGGTTTGCAACACCAAGGAGTTTGGTAAGATTCGTGGAAACAGAGACTTCAAAAGTCCATGGCATGGGTTATGATAGATGAAAAATGCAGGCTACACAGCCTTTTTACACAGCCGTCCATCCATACGCACAATCCATTCATCAGCACCAACGCCTTTATTGGCATAAAACAAACCCTTGGGATCCCA
>JANIPN010033083.1:2515-22586 GCA_027478595.1 Erythroxylum anguifugum
CCTGTGTTTGTGTCGGCGGAGGCACAGCCGGTGTGTAGGATGCGGAGGCGGTCGAGGGCGCCGCTGTGGAAGCCGCCGCTGCCGCTGCGCCAGGTTGGGCTGGTGGCGGAGCGTAGGTGGGTGCTGTTGCCGATGGAGGGGCGGTGGTCGTAGCGCTACCAAATGCAGGCGTCTGCGAGGCGAGCTGCGAGGATGTCGTTGACGTTGGTCCGCTAGTATTACCGGTGGTGGACGTGGTGGAGGAGTTCGGTTTGCGCAGGGGCGCATCGGTATGTATCTGGATACCAGACATGCCGGGCAAAGAGGTGCCTGGTGGATGGATTATGTGGTGAGAACGGGATGTGCACTGCTGAATAGCACGCAGGGAGGTGCTAGTAATTTGCACGTCTGAACCACCGCTTACGGATGAATTGCCAGGTGGTCGTTTCCTTTGTGTCGAAAGTACAAAGCGGTAGGCGAAACCGTGTCGAGTTGGAAGCTGAGGTTTAAAGGCGCCCGCTGACGTCGCTTGGGGTCCCCAGTCTCCCGCCCCCGGCTCAGGAACGGTGGCAGGCAACCGCTAAGCAACTAACCGAACGGGTAGGGGAGGGCTGTTCGGCGGTAGGCTCACAGTCGCGAACCTCGGAAAGTCTGACTGCTCCTCTTCCGTGCGTTCTTTGACAGGTCAGTATAGGTATCCATGCTCTTGCCAGTACGAAACACAGATATTCGAATTCACTTCCACACTAGTATATGATGAATGACTCCATTTGCACGACTACATGAGGAATAAACAAGAACATCCGACACACCGACCAAGTGGAATTTTGGGCCCAGTCAATGAAGTAAATGTTCGGTAGTAGAGTACAGCAACTTCCGCGTCTATCGATTCCACATCCCCGTATTGTCCCATACTGTTGCAACGCTCGTGGTTCAGAGACCATGCAGATGGTTGAAGAGCCGTTGAGCTCACCCTCTACTTGAACTTCTTGCCGAAGAGGAGGAGCTGTACCTGGTCGTAGATGGACAGCACACCAGCACCGGCGACACCTCGGAGAATGTTGGCACCAGCACCCTTGAACAGCGAGCGGACACCCTCCTTGGCAATGATTTGGCGACCAGCATCCATTGACGACTTGTACTTGACGGCCTCACCAGACGTCATCATCATGCGACGACGGATAGTATCGAGCGGGTACGAGGCAATACCAGCGCCAGTGGTGACAGTCCAGCCGAGAAGGAACGAAGCGAGGAAGCTGCCCTCAAGCGGGCCAACGAGAACGACGGGCTTGATGGAGTCGTACATACCGAAGTACAGACCACGGTAGACGATGATACCAGCAACGGAAGGTCCAAAGCCACGGTACAAGCCTTGGATACCATCCGTAGCCAGAGTCTTCCGGTAGACATCAACCAGGCCATTGAACTGACGCGCGCCGCCGGTCTTGGCGTTCTTGTTGTCGTTGGCCAGACGAGTACGGGCGTAATCGAGCGAGTACACGAAGAGCAGCGAGGTAGCACCAGCCATACCACCGGAGGCCAAGTTACCCATCATCCACTTAGCGTAGCCATCACGCTCCTTCTTGAATGCGAACATCGACTTGTAGGTGTCGCGGAAGGCAAAGTTCAGCGCCTGCGTGGGGAAGTAACGGATGACGTTGGCCGTGTTACCTCGCCACAGCGAGAGCGTACCTTCGGCCGAGATGGTACGCTTGAAGGCGTCGCCGATACCATTGTACTTGCGGTCGAGACGACCAGACTTAAGCATCTCATCCTATAGAAAACTTGCGTCAGTGAATTCGTAAAGTGCATCGCAGAGTCCAGAAGCAGCTATATCAAATTTGCCATCCCGATGAGATGCATATCGAAGATAACTGGGGGTCTGCGATCGTCTACTCACCTGATTCTGGATAAGAAGCTTGATACGCTCAATAGGAGCCGCAGCGGTCTTCGAGACAGCGGCAGAAACACCACCCACTATTGCAAGGATTAGCTCGAATTCTTATCATCGCCACTTCATTGCAGTATGGCTCTTCTTTCCGATCATCGCTATTATGTCCAACAGCGGTCACCACCCAACACCATCCAATGAGGTTTAACTTACTCAAAAAGTCGACCATGAAACCCTAAAATTCAATTGCATTAGCCATCGTGTTTCTTGGATGCCACTGTGATGGGGTTGATAAGCTCCGCTGCGCCGCCGGAGGCCACGTACGGAACACCAACGTGCATTGAGCTTCGAACATCATCGCGAAAAACGAGCGGCCATGTAGCAACACATTGTCCGGTCGCTGTCGTCCACGGATGATGTCCGCCGATGATTAATGGATGGGTGGAAGCTTACCGGCATGCCCATGAAGGACTTATCGCCCTGGACGACCTCGCCCTTCTTGTCCGACTTCTCCGACGACATCTTGGCGGAATTATCAGACGTGAGCTGAATGAAATTAAAGAGTGGTGATGAGAAAGGATTGAGGGGAGAGGGATGAGCGTCGCGACTCGAGGGGTGGTTGTAGCTGTGGCAGAAGATGCGCAAAGCTGACAAGCTTGATTGACAGAAAGAAAAATCAGAGGAGAAAAAAATTAGACCAGGAGGTTATGGGGTCCCGAGGCTCTAGATAATTTTTCTTCGGCCGGGCCATTCAGGTGCTAAGGGGGGGTGGCATCCCCGGCGCAACGACGGTCTCTCATGCCCACTAAACACCCACCGCAGCCAGCTCCTTACCCGGTCCGAATACATAGTCCCTCTGGAAACGGAGAGTAACCCCCCCGCTAGAAGGGGGAGGGGAGAAGCATTGGCTGCCATGTCCTCCATCGCGGTATTCCTGCTTACTGCTACTACTAATCCCCTCCCCGTTAGTAGGGCACAGGCAGGCTCCGATGGCACCCGTAGCGGCATTACCCGAACACTGCCAGCGATGCCCTCTCTCTCCCCTTTTGTTTCCCCCCGGTTTCTTCCTTGCGGCAAAATAATGCGCGCATCACCGCATAAGTACATGTAAGTAACATGGGGCACAGCCCTCTCCGGCCCTACGGATCTTCGTCAGACCAGTCCCACTGGGGTAAGCACAAGCAAGCACAAGGCAATATCCTCGAGGCACTTTCCGCCTCGGCGCCGCTTTTGGAAAGGCCGGGGTGAGTGGAGGCGCCTCCTTACTGGTATCGGGTCTCATGAAGGGCGGCGTAGAGCAACCGGGTTTTCCAAGGCTGATCCCCAGAAGGGAATCTTTACATATTGATAAAAAGCACCACAAACTTTACTACGATAGCTTGATGTTCGTCCTCTATTGTGATGATATTTATGTACAAGAAGACCAGATGCTTACAGCGTTGCTACTTATGCTGTCCCTTTGGTAGAACGTTTACGCTTTTTGCCTTTTGAGGATTCTGCTGAGCCGGTAGATTGACCATTACGACCTTCTAGTTCCTCACGAAGAAAGTCTTGCAGTGTCTTCCGCGGTCCCTTGCTGCTTCCGAAGGTCTCCTTGCGCCATTCGCGGAGTCGGGCCTTCTTGTTCAGTCGCCGTTTGTCTTTGCGTTTCTTCTCTGAGTCACGGAAGGATGCTAGCTTCTTGAGTCCCGCGAACTGGTTCAATTGACTATCACTGGCGAGGAGGATGTCTTTCGATGTCATGCCAAAGGAAGTTGGAGAGGTGTCCCGGTATTGAAAGCGTGGACCGGAGCTGGGGGTATCATTTCCTCCCAATGCGAGTTCGAGATCGAGGTTGCCGTCAACCAGCTGCTCGAGCTGCCTGCGCTCCTTTCGTTTCTCGGCACGAGCTGCCACTTTGTCTTTCTTGTTCTTCTTCGATGACTTAGATTCTTTGGGTACATCTTCGCCTTCTGATCCCTCGCTTGACAATGAAAATTGTGCTTGCTCGCCTGATTCAAAGTCAGGTACCAGATCAGAAATATCAATATCGTCGTTCCATTTAGGTTTCTTTGCTTTCTTCGGTTTCGCTTCATCATCTGCGCTTTCCGAATCGCTGTGCTGTGCATAGTATGCTTCGCCAAACTTCTCCTTCATCTCAACCTCAAATCGCTCCTCGTCCCAGTCGCCTGTCAAAAGTTCCTGCCAGTCGTCGACTTTCAATGCATCTGCTTTAGATCCAGCAGCGTCCTTGATTCTTTGGAGTTTCTCTTGCGCTTCTTCTATTCGTAACTTTCGTAGCCGGGCCTTTTCGAGCCTACGTGCTTGTTTTTCCTCATCTCGCTTCTCGGTCTCGGCTTCACGGGCTCGCTGGCGCTTGCTTGGCTTATCTTTCCGGACAGAGTACCGTGCTGCGGCGTCTCGCGCATGGGATACAAGTTTCTCATTTGCCTTTTCAGGATCTTCGAATCGGAAATTGTACGCCTCTTCGATCGCTTCAGCGCGTTCCTCTTCTTCATCGTCATCCGACTGAAACGGATGTAGGTCTAAGCCTGGCTGATTGACCCATGCGCGCGAGCCCATATATTTGGACAAAAACGTTTCGGGATCGGCATCGGCTTGCTCCACCTCCACTTGTGTTAAAGTTGCCTTTTTATGCTTTTGACCCGCCAATGCGGGCTTCTCTTTCGCAACCATAAAATCGTCGTCCTCATCATCATCGTCCGAATTGATATGGGCTGCAGCATCGTGCATTTCTCTAACAACATCACGCTTGAGGTGCTCTTGCTGCTGCGCGTATGTTGGCTCCGCATCTTCGTCCTCGGAACCGGTGTGTCCCGCTAGTAGATTTCGCCGGTGGTAGTCTTGTAGGTACATTGGTTTTTCTTTCTTAGCTTGCGCGTTACTCTCCGATTCGGCATCCTCTGGTACAGTGTAGAAAGTCGTTGCGGTGTCGTATACTCGAGGATCTTTGCTCCGAATCGCTTGAAGGGTGGCGTTGACTTCGTCGTCTAGCACTCCCGCTGCTAGGACTCCATCATCGTCCTCATCCTCGGAGGACGACGAAGACGTTTCGTCATCGTCGCCTATCTTGCTCTCGGCGCCCTCTTTGCCAAACTTCTCTTCCACTGTGTTTGGTCAGCCAGTTTTTCCAATGGGGGGGTAATAGCTTACATCTGTGTAATTCTGCACGCCTTGAGTTGTGGTTGAAACGCCGAGCATAATCCTCGTTAATCTTCAACTCCGCGTCTTGGCCATCTCCGTTCAGCAGTACGCCGCCCGAGCTCTCAGATGAGCTGTCATCCGATTCTGCGTCGGGTAGTAATTTCACGCGCTTATGGCTTGGTTCTGTAGCGGACTTCATGCTTAAATCATTCCTTCAGTCCCTGACAAGAAAGCTATGCCCCAAGATTCGTTGCCATGCACTAGAAACGATCTCCAGCGGTGTGAGGGATAATTATTTTTCTCCCCTCAAAATCTATCGGCAGCGGCCCCCAATTGTGTTCGGCGTAGTAGTGGGGGAACGAATGGGGGCTGAGCCTGCCGGACGCACGTCAGGCACGGAGCGGCTTACGTTGATCCCGCAGCTAAATGGTCTCATGAGCGTATCCAGCTGCCGAGCTTCCATACGAACCAGACATTACGAGCCGGGTTGCGCCCGTCATCTACTTGTATCTTCGAGTGGGCGAACCGGATGTTCTGAGCTTGACCTAGGTAATCAAGTCCAACATGGCGGACGCAGGGGACCAGCCTCAACTGGTCCCTGTCGCATCGAAGCCAATCAGCCTCGTGTAAGTGACCCACTACTCGGCACGATCTATTCTTATGGCAATGTAGCCCGGTAGGCCTTAAAGAAGCGGCCCTCGACTCACCTACCTTTCGAGCAACCGCACTTCATTTCTTCGATCAGGTTGATGCCGTGGAAAAATGGCTCCATGGCTTGGTGAACGCGATCGCAAAGGTCTCACAAGACCTGGCCCAATTCGAATCTCATGTCTATGCAACCAACGCCGCCGTGATACCTCCCGCGACAATGTCGGAAGCAATGATTGATCAAGACTATACGCTGCTCGCTGCTCAGCGTTATGGCGAGATAACCAAAGTGTTCTGGAGTCAGGCCTTCGGCAGCCTACGGAAACTTGAAGCCAACATGGCCGACCCCGTCAAGAGTTATGTACAGAATGATCTTCGCCACTTCAAGGAGCTTCGGAGACAACTTGATTCGTCTCGAAACGCCTTTGATCAAGCTTCCGCACGCTACGCGAGTCAATTAAAAACGAAGGAACCCTCAGCTATACGAGAAGAGGCATTCCATCTGCATGAAGCGCGGAAGGTCTATCTGAAAGCTTCCCTCGATGTTTCAGTCGCAGCACCTCAATTACGAATCTCGCTAGATAAGATCCTGGTGAAGGCATTTCACGAGGAAGGCCAAACCATGTTGAAGCCGCAGAATATGGAATCAGGAAAATGGGCTTCCGAACTCGACCGAGTGCGCGGTTGGATGAGGGAGATGGAGTTAGGAGAGAAAGAATTCCGTCGCGACCTGGTAACAGCCCGAAAACAGTACGAGGAATCGACAGAACTGTCATTCCGTCCATCGCGAGAATTGGACGATTATGCACAATCTTCAGTTCCTGCCACGCTAATGACCAAAGGTCCCGCCGCTGCTCTTCCATCATCGAAGCCCAAGTCTCCCGAAAAACAAGGCTGGCTGTACATTCGTACTTTGACTGGGAAGCCAGCGAGGACTGCGTGGCTTCGAAGATGGTTCTACGTAAAGAACGGGCTCTTTGGTTGCTTGGTCCAAGGATCTCGATCCGGCGGTGTCGAAGAGAGTGAAAGAATCGGGGTATTACTCTGTGGTATTCGTGCGGCAGCTAGCGAAGAACGTCGCTTCTGCTTCGAGGTGAAAACAAAAGACATCACTCTCGTGCTTCAAGCCGAGTCCCAGCATGAGATGATTGACTGGATGGGCACTTTCGATCTTGCAAAACAGAAAGCACTTGAAGAGCCTGAAAGTACGGACGCCTTCTCCGATAATACTTCGAGTGTACTTGACCCAGCTTTTGCCATTACGCAGCCAACCACCCCCGAATTCACCGCCAGTTTGGCGGATGCGGGACTTCGAGCCACAACGGAGGAAGGCCATGATCGCAGCATTTCAGGCTCTCTCACTCTACCAGTGTCGGAGACAGCCCCCGCTCTTCATCGGGCGAGCTTCGATGTTACTGCAAACCGAAGATCGACCGTAATGGAAAGAGAGCCTGAAAGTAGACGAGAGCAGCTGAAGCAGAAACTCGGGAAAACATCAACTGGCTTATCAGGCTCCGGCTCGCAGACATCAGGGATCGCAAGTCTCATTTCTGCAACCCATGCAAGCATGCCTATAGGGCCAGGAGCTGCTGCCCCTGCGCCAGTGGAGCAGTCTACCGCTCGGCCAGCTCCTGCTAAATCAGCAACTACAAACAATCGTACGGCATTCCTCGCAAGAACAATGCCAGCAAGCAGTCTTGCGCCAGCAACATTAGCCACGGCACCCGCAATCACAAACTTAAGCTCTACTGCCGTGGCTGTTAACGGAGAGCGGGGTGTTGGCGTTGGCATCATGGATAGAACCGGGGGTATGCCAAGTGGCATGCTGGCTAACCTTTGGGGAAGCACGAATTGGGGTTATGTTAACCGCTTCGAACGAGGCGAGATAAAGCCAAATACACAACAGCGTGCGATTGGCAACCACCTGAAGCCTACAACCCCTGCCAGCCCTCCACGGAGGCAAAGTACAGTGGACAGTACTGATAGCATGCTTCAATCATCATTGCCCAGCTTGAACAACAGTGTGACCGCCGATGGATCTCCTGCAAGCCGGAGGCCGACCAGCGTCCACATTGACGGTAGCGAAATCCAGAAATCCATTACGAGCTCGTCCGTGGAGAGGCGGGAGTTCCCGAATTACTACCCTGTTCAACTCAAGTATCAGGATGCACAGTTTCGATTATTGTTTCCCAGCGTGAAACGGACCGAGAAGCTAATACTTGTCATCAGAGCTACTTGGGTACCTAATGAGCATCAAGAATTTCCTGGTCGTGTGTACGTCACGTCTGAGCATTTATTCTTTTATAGCAATCATCTTGGATTGGTGCTTGTTACAGGATTCTCTCTCAATTTGATCATGGAGGTCAATTCCGCGCGAGGGAAAGATTGCGATTATCTCTTCCTACATCTGAAAGGAACCCGCGATGACACTGACTTCGCACAGCTAACTATTAAAAGTTTCTTGAACAACATAAAGCTCTTGGAGCAGCGGCTCAATTATCTGGTTCGCAACTGCGCGTCAGCAGAGCCAGATGACCTGGAGACAATAATGAAGCAGATGATCCGGCTTGAGAGCGAAGCTGATGAGCGAAGCCCAAGTCATGATGATCTCGACGAATTAGAGTCTATAGAGAGTCTTCATCGTCACCAATCTCAGAAGAACAAAAATCTTCGCACCAAGATTCTTGTTGACCAAGGGCTTTCGTCGAGTTTATCTTCTTTGACAGGGAGAGAAGGCGGTCTCAAATTCAGGTTACCCAACAAGCCCGTTGTCTACGTACCACGCGGCATGTCTACGCCAGTTGTGGAACGAATCTACGACATCAGCCCCAAAGCTTTGTTTCATCTCCTCTTTGGCGATCGAAGTGCGGTTTGGCAATTGCTTTATCATGAGCGGAGGGCGACTCACATCCGCCAAGGGCCCTGGGTACAATCCGAGAAAACCCACACGCGACGAGCATTCGAATACGATATTGAATTTCGGGGGTTGATTGGCAATACACGCCATGCCCTTGTAACGGACACACAGATAATCGATGTCCATAATGATCACCTCTGCTACGTCGTCACCGACCGAAAGACGCCATGGCATTTGCCATACCATACCGAGTACACGTTACTCACCAAGGTTGTCATCACTCACGAAACAAAATCTCGAAGTAAACTAGCTCTTTATACTCGTGTCGACTGGAACCGATCACCTTTCATTCTAGGCGCATTACTCGAACGTCACGCCCTAGAAGATCTACAGTTGGATGCTCGCGACCTCGCAGATGTCGTGAGTGAACAAGTACGGAAGCTCGGTGCTTTCGCCAACACCAAAAAGGCGATTGGTATATTCGGCTCCATTGGAGAACAAACCCAAACCGTGGAGTTTCAAGATATCGAAACAACCACAGCCAAACATTCTCGAAGAGTCGGGCAACGGTCTATGCTCCACCTGGTATTCAATTTTGTGACTAATCTCAACGCCAACTTGATCGCCTCGATTGTTGCGCTTTTTCTGAACATCACCCGGTGGATTTGGCAGACCATTGGTGTTCATAAAGTTTTACTTGCCGTACTCCTTGTGAGCATGTTTACCAACCTCATGATGTCCTCACGTGAGAGTGGTACGTGGTGGCGCGAGCGTCATGCTCGCAACTATATGCGACAGCTGGGGATTGGGAAAGATCTAGTCATGAACAAGGCGATTCACATCCATGACATCGAGCTTGCCACAATGCCCGAATTCTTCGATATCCCTGGATCTTCAAACAATAGCTGCTTCCAAACATTCGTGTCTAAAAGCTCGGCGGATACGACATTCGGCCAACCGGATCGTTCTCTGCTCCACGTGCAGCGCTCTCGGCAACGACTCGGTTCCTACCGGCATGATCTGATGGTTGCTATGCGTGTTGTGAATAGGGTTGAGGAAGAGATCCTCCGCGGTGGTTGGGAAGACTGGCTACTTACGGAATCTCGAAGATGTGATAGCATGCGCCAGTTGCTAGCAGTGAAGGAGAAGACCAACGCATCGGAAGCCGAGGAGTTGCGTGGTCGACTCGACGAATACTGTGATAGTTGCCATTCAGCCCAAAACCTCATGGATAGCTCGACACTCTAGAGAGTTGTCCATACATGTATGATAGACACGATACCCAGTAACGTTATAGCCATATGTTCTATTGATATCCACTGGCACATGAAGTTAGGGTGTTTCCAATATCGAGCATCAGTCAATGTTCTCGAGGCTGGTGCCGAAAAGGGCTTAGCCCGTCATTGGCGCGACTCGCTTTCCGCCTTGACGCGGTCCGCCGCCTTTCATCAACAACTCTCAGAGTCAAGCCAACCTATCTCTTTTGCTTCCCATCCCTTTGCAACATGGAAGAATTCAAGTCACAGATGGAAAGATATCTCCCGCAGTGGTACCATTACTTCTTTCTCTACATTGAGCCTACCTCGTGCGTCGCGGGCGCGATAGTTGCCATCTTTCGGCAATTCGATTATCTTGCGCTCACTGATGCCGCTTCCGCGCCGCCACCTATGGCTATCCCTTTGGGCACCAGCATCTCATTGACGCAGTTGGGCAATCTATACCTGCTCTTTGCCATCGCAGAAGCACTGGTGCTCCGAGCGACGGATGACCCGAAGGTCTGGCGCGCGTTCCTCATCGCTCTCCTGGTCGGCGATCTTGGACATCTGTATAGCGTTGGTGCGCTCGGATGGGAGGTCTATTATGATGTACTGAACTATAACGCCATGGATTGGGGCAGCGTTCCATTTGTCTACTTGGGAGCAACAACCCGCACGCTGTACCTGCTCGGCTACGGCCAGCAGCAACCTCCGCCACCAACGAAAGCAGCGACGCCGGCGAAGAAACGCAGTCGTGCTGCTAGCTCCAAAAAGTCGTGATGCTATCTGAGAATCAGTGGAACCTTCCGATTACGGTACCGGATCGGTTCACAACCCTACCGCCAGCCCTCAATTCCCCTGAAGGGTCTTGCTTCTGACCCTCTTGGGCACCAAAACCATGCAACCACAACGACCGCCCGGCTGCGTTAGATACTATTCACGATACGGCCGAATCTTGGACCAGATCCACTACTCCTAGTGCCAACTGACTATCGGCACTGTGTCGACGGTGGTCCCTCCCGATGCCCGTTGCGGGAAAGGGTGGGCAAACCCCGCTGCAACGATGCAAAGGCTGCCCCGCCCCGCCGTTGGATCGGCCGCGAATATCCAAGCCCCCGACTCGATTCCGATGCTGGAGACATCGTGCACGACTTCGATGACGAGCCTCGAACGTTTTCCAGCATCTACAAACCCATTTCATTTCACAGTCTTACCATCAACGTGAAGTCTACCCATCGGTCGAGTGTCTCCCATTGTGCAACCGCAACGATGCCGTATCCCGAGACGAGCGAAGGATTCCACATCCACAGTTCCGACAAATGGACCGAATTCAAGAAGGAAGAGCACCCATTGAAGCCCTTCGGCGACGACGACGTGGATATTGCCATTGACGCGTGCGGCGTGTGCGGCTCCGACATCCACACCATCACCGGCGGCTGGGGCGAGCAGCCGTTCCCGTTGTGCGTCGGCCACGAGATCGTCGGGCGCGCCGTGCGCGTCGGCAAGGACGTGAAGGAGGTGAAGCAGGGGGACCGCGTGGGCGTGGGCGCGCAGATCTACTCGTGCCTGGCGTGCAAGCAGTGCCAGAGCGACAACGACAACTACTGCGCGCACCAGCTGAACACGTACGGCTCCACGTGGCCCGACAGCGGCGTGAAGTCGCAGGGCGGCTTCGGCGCGTACATCCGCCTGCCGGAGCACTGGGTGATCCCCGTGCCGGAGGCGCTCGACACGGCGAGCGCCGCGCCGATGCTGTGCGCGGGCATCACCGCGTACTCGCCGCTCGTGCGCAACGGGTGCGGCCCCGGCAAGAAGGTGGGTGTCGTGGGCCTCGGCGGCATCGGCCACTACGGCATCCTGTGGGCGGCCGCGCTCGGCGCCGAGACGTGGGCGATCAGCCGCAGCCGGGCGAAGGAGGCCGATGCGCGGGCCCTGGGCGCGACGGGATTGATCGCGACGTCCGAAAAGGACTGGTGGACGGCGCACGAGCGCTCCTTCGACCTCATCCTCGTCACGGCCAACAGCAACCAGGACTGGAACATCGCCGACTACTTCAAGCTGCTCGACATCCACGGCCGCTGGATCGTCGTCGGCCTCCCGGACGACGCGGCCCCGATCACGCCGCCCATGCTCATCCCCAACAGCATCTTGGTCGGCGGCACCCACATCGGCTCCCGCAAGGAGACGATCGAGATGCTGCAGCTCGCGGCGGACCGGGGGATCAAGTCGTGGGTCGAAGAGGTGCCCATCTCCCAGGCGAACCTCGCCGCGACCGTCCAGCGCCTGTACGAGGGCGACGTCAAGTACCGCTTCACGCTGACCAACTACGACGCGGAGTTCGGCAAGCGCGCATAGCTTGTCACGGTAGTAGCATAGTGTGAGTGATAGAGCGGGAGAAAAATAGAAAAGATGTGGAGCACATATTTGGTATTAGATCGATCGCTACGGGTATCATCGTGTATGACTATTTGGTATCGCATCCCGCCCTCTCCCACGCTCGCCGCGTCTCACCTCTCCACCCGCACCTCGATGACCGGCCCGTCGAAGACGTGGCGGGCGCGGACCACGTAATACAGACAGGCGAAGGCGCACGTGCCGACCATCATGACGCTGGAGTAGTTCATGTCGGCGACGCTCGGGCGGTAGGTGGTCGGCCAGAAGGTGAAGAAGGTGACGACCAGCATGTAGAGGACGCCCACCGCGTTGAGGACGGTGCCGAACGGCTCGCGGACCGACCAGGCGCCCCAGGACAGCTGTTCCGCACCCGTCGTGTTGGTGAGGATGTCGGCGTTGGAGGAGTAGGGTCGGATGTTCCCTCGCATCCGCTGGTACAGCAGCAGCGCGTTGCCGATCAGGTACGACGTGTAGAGCCCGCTCAGCCCCAGGGACACGACGTCGTTGAAGGCGACCGGGCTGCCCAGGCTGATCAGCGACAGCAGCAGCGCGATGAGCGTGGTCAGCGCGATCGACCAGAGCGGCAGCGTGGAACGGGGCTCGACCTATGGCGTGTGCGTGTTAGTTGGTTGATGCTCAATGCAAAGAGGAGAGGGAGATACGTACGTGTCCCAGCCACCGCCACAACGGCATGCCCCGGTCACGTGCAAAGGCGAATGTCATCCGGCTGGCGGTGGCCACGAAGCTGAGCGTGGCGGCGATGCTCATCACCGCGATCACCGACACCATGGTCAGCGCACCGGCCTGGTTACCGACGGCGGATGTGAAGATGTCGATGAATGCGTACTTGCTCGCGGGGTCGAGAACGTTTTTGATGTCCCCCAGGCAGAAGAGTAAGGCGAGCATTATCCCTGCGGCCAACAACCCATTCAGCATGACACTGAAGATCATCGCTCGCGGCACGTTCTTGCCCGGATTCGAGATCTCTTCCGACATGTGCACGGCTCCATCGGCGCCTAAGCCTCCGTTAGCATTGAGAGCTCTAGGAGGAAGTAAAGTTGATACATACCGAGGAAGGCGAATGCGGTACCGGCGACACCGACAAGGAATGAAAGGCCATCCGATGGAAACGCTCCCTTGTTCAGAAACTCGGTGAAGACCGTCTCTGCACTATGGTGTGGTCCATAATATACCAACGGCAACATTACGGCAAACACTCCAAGGATATGCAAAATAAGGGCAACGCCCTCGATGTGTGGTAAATACCGGCTGATAACGGTGTTGACGAGGATGGAGAAGAAGATTGCTGCCCAATATAACAGCAGGAATTGCCAGGGCGCTAACACGTTGGACGCATCGCCAATGATAATCAAGCTCTGACAAAGCCTGGCTACGAGGAAACCTCCACCAGCCACCGCAGCTTGCCAGCCGGTCATGGTCAGCCAACCTAGTGAAAATTAACAGGCTGCATAGTCATTTCTGGTGCGGCACCATACCAATGATGTAGCTCATAAATCTCTTCGTTCCATGAGGCGCGAGAATGTAGACCCAGTGATATTGTCCTCCGGCGGTGGGCGCCCTAGATGACATGTCAGTCGCTATCTCGACATATCGAGCCAGAGAAAGTTAAGAGACGCACATGGAAGCCATTTCCGCCATGGTGGTAAATGTAGCGGCCGTACCTATCCATACGAGGATTAAACCCCAGCTTAACACACTCGTTAGTGGTCGAAAGCCTTGCTGGAACATCCATCTACATACAATGACCCGGCGAAGCCACCGTTCTTGAAGCTGATATCAAGCAATCTGAGGAGCGAGTTAGTCGGTGGCGACTGACATGGGAACATTGAGGCTCATACTGTACAATTCCCTCCCAAGTAGTCATCACGGTACAACTGAAGCCCAACATCGACAACAAGCCAAAATTTCGCTGGACTGCGTCAGTCGAGTCCGGCCGGAATGGTAAGATGAGCACCAACCGAGAGGACTTGCTTCTTTCCGACACGTGCGAGTGTTCGAGCATCTTGCTCGTCACGCGTTTGCACTGCACTATCTCCGCCCTCTGTCTTGCCATTGTACATGAACGGAGCAAGCTTCAGATCCGGTGGGTCGGGGAGCCGGTTCTCCACGATCCGCGAGAACGTCCAGTTCCCACTCGTGGTCGTCATGGTGGCGAGATGTGGGAAGGGAATACGTTCACCCCGTGTACAGGATGTTATGTACAAGAGGCAAATGGTATCGACATCTTAGAAGCGCTGCGATGCCTCAACTCTCTCGCTCGCACCCTCCCCTCCACCTACGCTTGCAGTGTCTGCTACAGCGTAAACGAACTACCACATCGAGATCCGGCCCCATGAGGTAATAGGCCTATGCCTGCGCGCGTGTCAAAATAGAGCAAGCGGCAGGAAAGGTGGGTACATTATCGTGGTTCCACCTAGCAGATTCATTGGAGCGCATCTCCTCCCCATCTGGGGCGTCGCCACCACACGGCGATCCTCTGCACAGTGCGGAAAAGGGCAATATAGTGGAGCGGGCGTCTGCGGGCGACTGCATGCATCTGTACAAGGACGGGGCAGCCTCGCCCGCCCATGACGCACTTCCCGCGCGGACCCACTGGAGTGGCGTCAGCAGATTGAACTTCGAGGCTCTGAACGCGGATTAAGCCGTCGCGCTAGTTTCACTCCCCGCACCTTGCTGTAGATACGGACGACATCTGCTCTTCACGTTTACCGCCTGTGTTCCGCCTGCAACGGGCGTTCTTCGGGGACTCAGCGCCAGATGGGCTTGCTCGCGGATCGATCGCGAGCACAACCCATGTTCTGCTCGAGCTCGCTTGCGAATAGCGCACCACATGCTACAGCTCCGCGGAACCTGCGATATGGGCGACTGCCGTCATATGTGCAGGGATTCCCAAGTACCTAGATAGACGGTAAAGAGATAGTATGCATTAAGTATTCCTAGTGTATAGCATGGGGTGAAAACATCCGAGGCGGCTCTCTATCTGAGCGCACCGTAAAGGTCCGCACTTGGTGTATGATGTGTTGCGGTGGAGGAGGGCGGTCAGGAGCAGGCTCGACGACGGGAATCGGGAGGTTTTCAGCGCCATATGCCTCCACGTAGTGATTGCGAGGTATTGCGACAATCTTCTCTGAATCGCTGACGTCGGACCGAACAGTGAGAGGGTCTATGTCGCTCTGTCGCTTTTGCCGCGGCCGGAACAGTCGCGACATCAGCGACGCAGTAGGTCCGGTCGCTGGGGTGGCTGTCCGTCGGTAGCGACGACCAATATCATCATTACCGATCATTCCGGTACTGAGGCTCTCCAGGAAAGGACGGAGGTAGGGTCCATTTGCCGTGATGATACTCAAATATTCAACGATTTGAGTCACCAACGCAAAATACCACACCATGAACGGATCCACTCCGGTAGGGGCCCGGTGGATGAATACAATCTGAATTATGATAGCCGCAACAACCCTATACTTCGTTAGAGATCGCGTTGGAGGAAACACTCATCACTTACAATGTGCGCGTCAAGAATGTCGCAACGATGATCGTCTTCCGTTCGCGTCGTAGGTGTAATGACCATGTGATGACGATAGGTAGTGCGATCAGAGCAAAGTCGAGAGCCGCGTTCACAGCTTGGACGGCAGTGTAAAAAGGGAGTCGGGCCATACACTGATTATTGATGAACATCCAGACATGCGGGAATTGACATGCAAACACGCATCCTAGCGTCGCTGTTACTCCCCAGCACGCGATGATAACCAGCAGTGCAGTGCAAAGGGTTCGATGTGTGGCGACAGGCGTGAGGAGTCGGAGGAAAACGACTAATGATGACTTGACAAAAGTTTGGCTAACGAAGAAGAGAATGTTGAAGGCGTATATATCCTTTTGTTGCGCAAGCAAGTCATCTAGGGAATGGCTTCCATCCGAGAGGCCATAGCCATGTTGAACGCCAATCGAGAGAGAGGCAGTTTGACCGAGTGCAAATATCTTTAAGAATGGTATTAGTCTATTTCGGCTGAGGAGTTCGTGTTGACCTACCAAAGATGTCACAATCAATGGGTCGTCTATTGCGAACCTTCGTGCGACTACGTATCTGGTGCCGAGCCGTGCGAACACCACCAGCGTCGCTGCGATGGCTAGAAACCAGCTCACAACGTTCAGAACACCTCGATGGTCTGTCTCCGAGTCAAGCGGATGCGAGTGAGCCTGTTCGTCCGACATGGCGGAAATGGTCATGCAACCGCTCTCAGATCATCGACTCTGTGCTTGGAGAGGCAAGTGAAGGAGGTCTTACTATTGCCTCGCGATGATGAATGCCGTCGTGAAGTCTGCACAGCAGTGTGAGGTAGTGAGAAGAGAGCTACATCCTTCTCAATGTTGTATGGCAGCCATGCTAGCAGACCCCCAAACAGTCTGGGGACGCTGGATGTGATAGTTCGTGCACCTTTGCGTCACTTGCACATGGCAACGATCGCCCGAGCTGTACGTGGCGCCCCTCGCGACCGCAAAATCTTCGTCGTGAAGGCTGCATCCAAAAGACTTGTCTCTCCACCGGTTCATTGGGGCTCTTCTCTAGGACGCAGCCCCGGTCGCTGCTTCGGTGCTGTTGGTCTCAGATGGCTATGATGTGCGGCGCACCTGTTGGACGACTCACGGGAGATGGAGGTCGGGAGATTTCCGCCTCCGCTTGACTAGCGCTACCCATCTGGATCTGGTTCTCTCCCCTCCATTCCCTATCTCACTCGAAGCGCTGGGTGGTCGATGAGAGAGGGCGCAAGAGAGGGCAACGGCAGAGGGTTCAAGCGATCGACACCTTCCGTCTTGGGCTCGCTCCGACGGATGTGAGGCACGCCTTGCCGCCGTCCCCAGCGCGGCACAACGTCATTCAGCGAGCTGCGTGATTGCTGATCCTTTCGACGAAGCTCCCTGCTGCTGCTATCTTCACTGTGGTCAGATGCGCGTTTAGGAAAAGCCATTTTAGGAATTCGTCAATGTGACCAGAGAATTACGGAACTTACCGTAACAGCATTCGGAGTGCGCTGTCTGCTTGGCCATTGCCGATAGGAGAAAGTGGTCGGGGGCTCCAGGTAAGGTAATACATTCAGAACAGAACCACCACGCAATGTTTGAGATTCCAAGCCAGGCATTTTGCTGGATAACAAATTTTGCATTATTGGCGAGTTTTAACTGGTAGACGTATTTTTGCAGGTACGCCCAGTAAAGCATCTGGTTGTGCAGGGGGCGATCATACTGGTATATGTGTATTGGAGAGCTTGATGAGAGCGGCCTCTTAAAGATGAAGAACAATGCCAGTGTACGTTTGCTACACGTGGTCGAATATGGTATCTCTTATGACCGAACTTGCATATTCTTCGAAACAACGAGTGCCATCAGCGAGGCCGACCACAACGGCTTCTAGAAAAAATGCCCCTCGCTCCAAGACGGGAAAGGTGCCACTCCCGCTGTTACTGGCTCCCGCCCATTCCTGGACTTACCCGTTCCGGCGGAATGGGACGTGCAGCTTTTGTTTTGAGCACAGAGAGAAGCCCCCCCTGTGGGTTGCAAGACAGATATCGACGCGGCATTTGCGGGTCTCCGCCAGGCACAGAGATATCTAGAGGCTGGCTGAGCGGCTGGGGGGATTCACGTTTGTATCTGAGCAGCATATCTGACCTGCAGCCTCCTACACCGCGATTTCCTCCTTCCCGAATGATTATGACGGCGCAGCTTCAAGAACATCTTCCCACCGAGTCCATATGAAGAACGTGAACGGCTTGTGAGGCGCCTTCGGCGGCGGCTGAACTTCCTCTGCTGCAACGATGCCCGGTCCAGCTGCTACTCAGATCCCTTCTGGCCGACGGTCCCTCTCTATTTTGCGTCAGCCAAAAGTGATACAAGTAGATCACGATCCGAACCGCTTCCCCGACGCTTTCGAAGATGCTGTCCCTGATGTTCCCGAGATCGACACTCGCTTTCTGCGACCACAAACCTCGTATCGGCGTCGGTTCTACAGCCATGGCCAAAACGAGGCCGAGGCGAGACAGCCGCTACGACGGACAAGCATGGTTGGGTTAAGCAGCGGTGCAACCAACGCGTCACCAACAGACACTTCACAAGACGGGCATAAGCGGGCAGGATCTTTACGGGTTTGGGGATTTCGAAACCACAGGTCACGAGAGAGCTTGGCGACAAGCAGTAGTTCGCGACCCGGGCCGACGAAGGGTACATCATCCTCCAACTGGTTGCAGCGAGCCGCAAACGCTACATTCCGGAGTCGGCGGCGTTCGAATCTCGTCGATACTAGAGCAACCAGTGCTCATAACCTGCTCGGTGTTCCCGAGCGGCAGCCCTCATACAGCCAGGTGGCTCTTGTTCCTCAGTTGCTCCGAGGCGGTGATGCCGCACGAGCAGCGGCCGCGGCGATCGCATCGACCGACAAGTTGGACACATTTGCCTTACCGTCACCGAAAGATCTTGTCCGACTGCGAGACGGGAAACTCAGTGATGACAATGAGAGTGGCATTGGCATCGATGTTCCCGAACACACAACCACGCCCGATCCGGCCGACTCGATGTCTCGCCTGGATCCGGCATCCTTGCCCGAGGAGATCTTCCATCATATACTGACCTACCTGGACGCGACATCGTTGATGCGCGCGGAGCTCGTGTCCCGTCGCTGGAACATGACGGCTGGATCGCGCACGATCTGGCGGGATATCTTCACCGCCGAGTTCCACCGTGAAAGTTCGGTCCAGAGCCCCATCCAGATGGGGGGTCTGGGGCTCGGGGGCACGCGGCCCGACCAGGACTGGAAGCAGATGTGGAAAGTCCGCCAGGCGCTCGATGCCCGCTGGAATGCCGGTCGCGCGGCCGCCATCTATCTGGAGGGCCACAGCGACAGCGTCTATTGCGTGCAGTTCGACGAAGAGAAGATCATCACCGGCTCGCGCGATCGCACGATCCGGGTGTGGGATCTGCGCACGTTCGCGTGCATCCGTGTGCTGGGGGTGCCCAAGGACACCAGCGCGGTGTCGCCGATGACCCCCATTGGATCCCGAATGGCGCGCCACAAGCCCATCGCTACGCTGACGCCGCCGCCCGCCCGGTGCGTGAGTCCGGCGGCGCAGCGGGGCCCGCTGCACCACCACGGCTCGATCCTCTGCCTCAAGTTCGACGCGACGACCATGGTGACGGGCTCGTCCGACACGTCGCTCATCGTCTGGGACCTGACCGCCGCCGACTACACGCCCGTGCAGCGCCTGGCGCGCCACCGGGCCGGCGTGCTGGACGTGTGCTTCGACGCGCGGCACATCGTGTCGTGCAGCAAGGACACCACCATCTGCGTCTGGGACCGCCCGACGCGCGCGCTCGTCGCCCGCCTGACCGGCCACCTGGGGCCCGTGAACGCCGTGCAGCTGCGCGGCGCGCACGTCGTGTCGGCGTCGGGCGACGGCGTGGCCAAGCTGTGGCACCTGCCGTCCCATCTCTGCGTGAAAGAATTCCCCAGCCGCGACCGCGGGCTCGCGTGCGTCGAGTTCTCGCCCGACGGCCGCACCATCCTGGCCGGCGGCAACGACCAGGTCATTTATCAATTTGACGCCAACACGGGCGAGCTCGTGCGCGAACTCGCCGGCCACGCCAACCTCGTGCGCAGCGTGCACCTCGACGCGCGCGCCGGCCGCGTCATCAGCGGCAGCTACGACTACAGCGTCAAGGCGTTCGCGCTCGACTCGGGCCGCTGCCTGGCCGACTTCGTCGGCTGGACCACGTCCTGGATGCTCAGCGCCGTGGCCGACTACCGGCGCATCGTCGCCACCAGCCAGGACGGGCGCGTCGTCGTCATGGACTTCGGCTGGGGCGTGCCCGGGATCGGGCTGCTGGATGGTCAGGCGG
>JANIPN010033433.1:0-22555 GCA_027478595.1 Erythroxylum anguifugum
TTAATTATTATAAATTTAATAAATTTATATTAAAAAATCGATATCTATTATTATTTATATCGAATATTTTCGATCGATTAAAGAGAATAATAATATTCTCGAAATTAAATTATATCGATATATATAATAATATCTAAATTAAAGAAAAAAATAAATAGAAAATAATTTTTCGAATAAGATTCGGACTATTTAAATATCTCGTTATATTATTCAATTTAATTAATATATTTATAATATTTTAAATCTATATCGATAATATTTTACGCGAATATTTAGATATAATATATATAATATATCTAAATAATATTCTTATTTATAGTAAAAATATATCGAAATATATTAGATATATTAAAATTATTTTATAATAGAGATCTTAAACTATCGCGAAAAAATTAATATTAATATTAATATTAATTTCTTAGTAGATAATTAATCTAATCGCTTTAATAATAGTAATATATATTATAATATATTATCTAATTAATAATTACTATAAATTTAATTTTAAATTTTCGACTATATAAATATTTTTATAATCTTTAAAATTTATAATATTACTATATTATTTTATATTCTCGATATATTTCTCTAAAATAACTCTATATTACTATTTTTATTTCTATATATTATTTTAAAGATAATAAAAAAACGAAATTATCTATTATATTAGCTAATTAAATATAAGAGATTCGATTTCTCTTTTAATTAATAGTTCGAGAATAAAATAAAATATTTTTTAAGATTTTCTAAGATTGAATTCGTTTATTTAAATATAATACTCGGAATCGATATTATTATATAGAAACGCCGATTAAATCTACTATCGGATCTTCTTTTTATAATTCTATTAATTCGACTCTTATATTCTATATATTAGTAATAACTATTCGATATTTTAGAAAGATTAGAGAGTTATAATAATTAAACTATAGACTAACTATATTAGTAATTGAAAGATATTAATAAAAAGTAGCTATAGTCGTATCTAGACGCTAATATAAATATATTATAAAAAAAATTCTCTCGGCGAAAGCTTTATATTTTAGTAATAATAATATTATCGCGCTCGCGAACACGCGTCCGCGTAGATAGAAATAAGAGACTATAATAGGAATATCTCTTCTATCTACGTAGATAGATAAATAAATAGTTATATATATATATATATATATATAGATACGCGGATTACGTATATATATACAGATTATAGATAAATTAGTAATTCGGAATTATAAAGATTAATTAAAATTATAATATCTAGCTTATATATATTAGACTATAAAAGAGATAAATAGATAGATTAGAGAATTATTTATATATAATAGAGATCTTAAGTATCTATAATTAATATTAATATTAATATTAATCGAGAATATTTTATATAGAGATAGAGACTATCGCTAAGATAATTAATATTTTCTAATACTAAAAAGAATTATTAATTTTATTTTAAATAATTTTAAATAATTTTAGAAAATCGAAAATTTAATAATTAATATTAATTATTAATAATCGCTATTAAATTTCCGATAATCTATTCTAATTAATATTAATATTAATATTTCTTCGCGATAGTTTAAAATTTCTAATATTTAATTAAATATTATTTTATCTTAATATTAAATTTAAATCTATAATTAAATAATATTTATTTATTATTATTCGTCGTATCAAATATTTTATATATAAATTAGATATTAATAGCGATAATTTTAATATTATATAGAGATAAATTAATAATATATTTATAAATATATATCGACTATTATAAAATTAAAAATATTTTTATAATAGATATAAAAAATAATATAGTTTAATATATATAATATTTCTAGCTACGTCTTAAATCGTTATAATATTAAATCGTAGACTATATTAATAAATAAATCAGAGATATAAATAGTAGTATCCGCGTATCCGATACTAACTAATCTCTAAAAGAAAATTTATTACTTTCGTCGAAAGCTTCGCACTTAATAATAATAATATTAATATAACTATCGATACGGTCGTATAATCGCGCGCTTATATAGAGCGAAGACGAGAGATCTTAGCCGGATATTTTTTCTCCCTATACGCGGCGCGCGGATATACGATTATATAGTGATTAAATTAGTCCGGGTAAGTAAAAATTTAATCCTATAATTTACGAGCGACTAGGGAAGAACTATAAAAGCTAGCTATATCTTTCCACTAAGTCTTCTCTTTCTTAATAATATACCGAATATCATACCGATCTCAGTTATATAAGCTACTTACTATCGGTATAACACCTCCTAGTCTAGTTAAAATAGAGAATCTTAACGATTCGGGATCGGATTTAACGGATATAAAGCTAATCGAGGATTTAGTTACTCGATTAAAGAAATAGAATAGTTAGTTATAGATAGTCGGAATAAAATAGTCTATTAATCTATTATATTAGTATACGTTTAATATCTCTATCGTTACGTTTTGAGCTCTAAGCTCTATATCTCGAATTTCGAGCTATATATATATATCTCGTACGCGAATTCGGAGAATAGTTCTACCGAAAAATTAATCGAGCCGTCCGTATCTATAATAAGCTATACTAAAATACCGTCCGGGAGATATCTATAATCGTAAGTATCTAAGATATCTAAATATTCTAAGTATTATTTCTTTTCTTCTATACTACGATAAAAATATTACAATTAAAAATACTACGGTAACGAGAGAAGGCTCCGATATACCGAACTAATTAATATAATTCTATCGAAAAGTATATAGAGTGTCTTCGGAGAAAAAATAATATAGAATTAAATAATAAAATATTATATTATTTAATAATTTAATTTTTTTTTTCTCTAATTTATAATTCGATAAAATTAATAATAATTATATAATAAAAATCTTAAATTATCGCGAAAAAATATTAATATTAATATTAATTAGAATAGATTATCGAAAATTTAATAACGATTATTAATAATTAATATTCGTTATTAAATTTTTAATTTTCTAAGACTATTCGAAATTATTCGAAATAAATTTAATAATTCTTTTCGATATTAAGAAATATTAATTATCTTAATAATAGTCTCTATCTCTATATAAAATATTCTTAATTAATAAAGAAATTAATATTAATTATAGATATTTAAGATCTTTAATAAACGAAAATAGTCTCGATATATATCTTTAAGAGATAATTTCTAATATTTTTTTTTAATACTCTATAATTTATAAAATTAAATATTTTATAATAAATTAGTATAATATTTATATAGCGATAGCGTCTATATAATACTATATAGAGTTATAATTAATTTTATCGAAAATTATAGAGCTATTAATTTAAAGAAAAGAATATATAATTAGCGATTAAATTTAATAAGAATATTAATTAAGAATATATTTAGTTTTATATAAAATCTCTAAATAAAAAAATATATTCTCGTATAATTTATAAATTAGAGATAATTTCGTAATTTATTATTATCGAATCGCGATATTTTTAATTAATTACTATATATATTTATAAAAGAATTAAATCTTAATATAATACGACTATAAACTATTAAATATAGAGTAATATATTTAATAATTTTTACTCTATAATTAGAGTTATTTAATAAAGATTTTAATTAAGATTTTAATTAATTACTATATCCGATCGGAAAGATAATATAAATCGGAATTAAGAGTAAATTTTAATATATATAATACGCGAAATCGTATACTATATATATATACTATAGAGTAGATAATTAAATCGAATTAATAGTTTTATCTATTTTTATCGTTTAATTATAGTCTATATTTTTATCTAAAGCTTATAAAAATCGAAATATCTCGAAAATAAGTTTATAGAGCTATTTTCGATATCGATATCGCGATCGTAATCGTAGCTATATCTATCTATATACTATAAACGAATTCCGAGCTTTCGCGCCGATATAAGACTATTATCGCTTTATATAGTCGATATTACTATTTATATATATTAGAGAGTTAGAAATAAAGTTTATAATACTCTCGAAGAGCTCGATAAGCTCGATAAATTCGATCTCGAATTTTTTCTAGATTAGTCGATAACTCTTAATTCTATATTTTAATAAATATTCTATTTCGATTTTTCGTAAAATTCGATCGATATTAATTATAGTTTTATTATCTAAAATAAGCTATTTCTATTATAATTCTCTTTTATTAAATCGTCGTAAAATATAATTACGATATAAAATCTATTAAGCGATATTTCGAATAAGAGAGAATTAAAATAGATATAATATATATATATCGTATATAAAGATAAAATAGAGTTTTTTCGACTCTATTTTAAATATCGCGAATTATATAAAAATAAAGAATAAAATAATAATATTTTAGTATTTTATTAGCGTATCGTTAATAAATTTAAAATACTATTTAAAAAGAAATTAAATTTATTTATTATATATAGATATATCGAGAATATCGTAAATTAATATTTTAAATTAATTATACTCGAAACGATTAAAATAGAAAAGAAGAATATATAATAACTATCTTTATTACGAAATTAGATAAAATATAAAAAATATTATCGAAAATAACTATAAAAAAAAATCGTAAAATATAAATAGATTATAAAGCTATTAATATCTAAATTATTAACTCCGACGGATACTTCGGTACTTTATCGAGAGTAATTATATTATAGTATCCGACTATCTCCGAGTAATATTTATATATTTTCTTAATAGTAATATTAAGACTATAGTAATTTCGGGCGAGATCCGAGTGCTTATAGTTATATTTTATCTTTAGCTTATAGTAGAGATTTTATTATATAGCTACGATAGCGTAAGCTACACTCAGTTAATTTCTTCGATTTCGGCTAATTATTATATCGAATACGCGTACGAAACTTTATATAAATTAAAATTTAACGCGCTTACGCGGCGAAAATATTAAGATATTATAATATAGAGAATAAATAGTTTATTTCTAGCTATTCTTTTTACTCTCTCTTTTACTCTCTCTTTTTTTCTTTAGTAATTTATCTAATTTCTCTAATAGATCTTTATTATTTCCGCTAAGATTATAATTCTCTTTTCTATTATATACTCTTCTTAGAAATTTTCTCGTCGCGTTATTTATTTTAAAGATCTTAAAGATTTCGAGAAAGATTTCGAGTGTATCGAAATCGATATTGATATCGTTAATAGTATTTAGCGTATAGTTACGAAGCTTCTTTTTCGCGAGCTTATCGAGTATTTTATAAATAATTATAATCTTCGGTATTATAAAATTTAAGCTATTTCGTATTAGTATTATATAGTTAAATTATACGAGTACTATACTAATAATAGTAGCTATAGTCTATATATATATACTCGATTCGATATTTAATATAGTATTAAAAACTTAATATAGTTATCGATATAGTATTAAATATAGAAAGATTATAGACTCGTCTATATCTTTTATAGCTCTAACTATACGTAAGTTAGATATTACTATTTTAACTAATCTTAGATATAGTTCCGAAACTATAGATTATTAACGTAATTAATCTATATATATATATAATCGCTTATTTATCTATTTACGTAGATAGAAGAGATATTCTCGCTACGATCTCTCGCTTCTATCTATATATAGACGCGCGTTCGCGCGCTCGGACGCGGTAATATTATTATTACTAAAGTATAAAGCTTCCGCCGAGAGAATTTTTTTTATAAAAATATTTATATTAGCGTTCGGATACGACTACTATTTAGTAGTATCTTCTAACTACTAGCGTAGTTAGTCTATAGTTATTAATTATCTAAATTATTAAAAATACTCTATATAAATATAAAAGAGATAAGAATTATAGAGAGATAGATTATAATAAATTATAAAAGATTATAGATATCGATAGAGAGAATCTTATCTAAAATATACTCTATAAATTCTAATCTAAATCGTTCTTTACTTTTTTCGAACTTTTGATCGTTAAATATACTAAAATATCTATTTATCGCGATAGATTATAGATATCTCGAAACTCTAATCGTTCTCGAAATTTAAAATAAAATAATAATAATTTTATCGCGATATTCGTTTAATATTTAAATTAAACTAATTAATATTAGCGAGATTATCTAAAAATAGAATAAAAAAAAGATAAATTAAGAAATAAGAGAAAAAAAAGAAAATTAAAATTCGAAAATAAAAGATATATATTTATATAATAAAATTTAATAAATTTTAAAATAAAATAAAGAGCGAGATAAACGAAATAAAATTTATATTAGAAAATATCTTAATTAAAATAATTAAGATATTTAAGAATAGATAAATTCTAATCTCGAATTAAATAAACTATTAAAGCTATTAAAGTTATTAAAAAAGATATTAATTATATTATAATACTATATTTATTTTATATATATATATTAAAATTATTTCTTCGGAGAGTATTCTTTAATACTTATCGGAGATATATTTATATAAACGCTTAATTCTATCTAGATACTATTTATATTTTTTCAGTAGTAGTGTTTTTTAGCTATAGCGATTCCGAGTGAGACTTAAAGTATTTATAGTTACGCTTATCTATTTAGTCGATAGAGACTTTTTATATACTATAGCGATCTATATTCGATTAATTTTTTCGATTTCGACTAATTATTATATCGAATACGCGTATAAAGCTTTATATAAATTAAAATTCAACGCGTTTATACGACGAAAATATCGAGATATTATAATATAGAGAATAAATAGTATATATTCCGACTATTAGTATTAGCGATTTATTTCTAACTATTTTTTTTCTTTATCTCTATTTTCTTTATTTTCTCTTTTAGTAATTTATCTAATCTCTTTATTAAATCTTTATCGTCTTTAAGATTAAGATTCTCTCTCTTATATATTTTCTTTAGAAATTTCTTCGTCGCGTTATTTATCTCGAAGATTTTAAGAAAGATTTCGAGTGTATCGGAATCGATATCGGTATCGTTAATAATACTTAGCGTATAGTAACGAAACTTCTTCTTCGCGAGTTTATTAAGTATCTCGTAAATAATTTTCGATATTATAGCGTTTAATAGAAATTATTTCGTATTAATATCGTAAAGTTAGATTATATAGATACTATACTAATAGTATTAATAACTATAATCTATATTTAATAGATATATATTTAATATAATATTTAATACGATATTAAATTTTTCGTATAATTATCGCGATATAGTATTAAATAAAGTAAAAAGATTATAGATACGTCTATATCTTTTATAGTCTAGTATATATAAATTAGATATTACGATTTTAACTAATCTTTAAAGTGATTCCGAAATTATAAATTACTAATATAATTTAATCCGCGTATATCTACGTATATATATATATATATATATAATCGTTTACTCGTCTATCTACGTAGATAGAAGAGATATCCCCGCTACGATCTCTCGCTTTTATCTATATATAGACGTATATCCGCGCCCGCGGGCGCGGGCGCGGTAATATTATTATTATTACTAAAATATAAAGCTCTCGTAGAGAGAATTTTTTTATAATATATTTATATTAGCGCTCGAATACGGCTACTATTTATTAGCGTCTTTTATCTAATTACTAACGTAGTTGATCTATAGTCTAGTTTTACTATTAATTAATTATATATTAAAATTATAATAAATAATTTAGAGCTCTCGATTTATTATTTAATCGAGTAATCTTAAATTATATACTATTTAATAATAAGAGAATTATAATTAAATTATCTCGAGATTTAATTTTTTTATATATATATATAATAATTAATTAAAAAAACTATAATACGATATAAATATATAATAATATCTCGTTATACTCGAGATAAATATTAAAATATATTTTTTATCTATAGATTTTATATTAATCTAAAAATATATTCGATAGATATTCGTATCGAGAATAATCGATAATTAATTACTCGCTTCTCGCGATCGATAGTACGATATCTCTTAGTAAAGTCGAATATAATACTATATATAAATATATATATATTATCTCTATAGAGATATCGACGAGATATATCGACGAATATCTAATTATTCTTAATATAAATAGTATTAGAAAAAAATATTAAAAATATCTTTCGAAATCTTATTTTAAAATCGAATTCTATTACTATAATTAATAACTATAGATTAACTACGCTAGTGATTAGAAGATACTACTAAATAGTAGCCGTATCCGAGCGCTAACGTAAATACTTTATAAAAAAATTCTCTCGGCGAGAGTTTAACACTTAATAATAATAATAATATTATTACCGCGCGGACGCGACTATCCGTATAAATAAAAGAGAATCTATAGCAAAAATATCTCTTCTATCTATATAAATAGACGAGTAAATAGTTATATATATACGCGGATTATAAATAAATCAGTAATTCGAAACTATAAAGATCAATTAAAATTATAATATCTATTTTATATATATTAGACTATAAAAGATATAAGCGGATCTATAATCTTTCTATATTTAATACTATATCGCGATAACTATACGAAAATTTAAATACTATATTAAATATCGTATCGAGTATATATATATAGATCGTAACTACTACTATTAGTATAATATCTATATAATTTAACTATACGATATTAATACGGAATAGCTCTTAAACGTTACTATACCGTTAAGTTCCGATAAGCTCGACGATCTCGCGAAAGAGAAGCTTAATAGCTATACACTTAGTAAAATTAATAATCTCGCCGTTCCGAAAGATCTCGCCGATTTAGATAGTCTCAAAATCCTTAGAGAAATCTTCCGATCCGAGAATAAATACTCGAACGAGACGAAAACTCTCGGAAAATTAATTAGAAAGAGAGATACTCTTAACGGGACCGAGAAAACTCTAATAGAGAGATTAAATAATATACTAAATAAGAAAAGATAAGAAGAATAATCTAGATTTAGAAATTAGATAAGCTATTAGAAAAAAGAAAGAATAAAAAAAATAAGAATAGCTAGAAATAAATCGCTTATTCTCTATATTATAACGCTTCGATATTTTCGTCGCGCGTAAATACACTTTAAATTTTAATCTATATATAAAAAAAGCTTTATACGCGTATCCGATATAATAATTAACTAAAGTCGAAAAAATTAACTAAATATAATTTATATCGCTATAGCTATATAAGAAATTCTCACTATAAACTCGAATAATATTATATAATAGCTCTTTCTTACTTTAGAAAATATCTTCTTTCTTAGAAAAATTCTAAATCTTATCGTTTTTAGAATATTAGAAATCAGACTCGGAATATATAGTCGATAGTCTCTCTTCTCTCTTAAGATTCTCTTTATATACTTTATATTAATATCTTAATTTCTATTTTAGATATAACTATAGATAATAATTAAAATTAAATACGAGATAGTCTAATTATTCTTAATATCTCGATAAATAGATTTACTAACTATAACTAATATTATTATTTTAGTATCTATCGCTTCTATTACTAAATTTATATTACTTTAATAGATTTAAGATTTCTCGATCTATCGTAGTCTCTCTATATTAATATATCTAATTATCGATATCTATTATTTATAACGAGCGCTTCGAAGATCTTTAAAGATTTAATAAAAAAATAGAGTAGATATATCTATTAGCTCTAATAGAATAGAAGAATTATATCGTTATTTAATTTAGCTAAAGAGTATATAAACTCTTAAAAGATAGAATCTCTTAAAATTTCTCTAAATTATCTAAACTCTCTTTAAAATTTTTTAAGATTTCTCTAGATTATTTAAACTCTTTTTAGAATCTTTTAAGATTTCTCTAAATTATTTAAGCTCTCTTTAGAATCTCTTAAAATTTCTTTAGATTATTTAAAATCTTATTTCTATAGAACGACTCTAATCTATTAATATATTCGATATTCGTTTTTAAATATCTTTTATAATTAAGAATTTTTATAGCTCTATAGTAATTTATATCTCTTTTCTATCGATTAAAATATTTTCTAAAATATATCTATCTTCTATCGCGAATATAGATATTCGAATTAATATAAAAATCGAGTTATTATAGAATTTCTATAAGACTATTAGTAATAATTAAATCGATAAAAATCTCGAATTAAATTAATATTAGCTTATTAATTAATAGAATATCGAAATTCTTAAGAAAGATAGATAGATTCTATAGAATAATCTAAAAATCTTTTTAGCTAATAAATAGATTTCTATTAAGAGTTTCGATAATTATATTAAAGAAATTAATATAATAAATATAATAATAGAGAATTAACTAAATTCGAGAATTCTTTTTTAGAAATAATTCTTACTATATACTATCGATAATTTATCTAATCTTATAGATAATATATTTTTCTTAAGACTCTTAAACGCTAATTTAGATATTTTAAATTTCTCTCTCGATTAGTCGACTAATATATAGTAAATATAGTAATATTTTTCGAATAGAACGACTAATATAGCTTCTATTATAACTATATCGATCGATTACTATTTATCGCTATCGAGCTTATCGAAGCTATATTTTCTCTCTAGTGAAAGCTAATCTATATAATCTATTCGATCCGTCTAAGAATTAGTCGCTTCTAATTTAAATTATAGTTTAGATTTATCTATATAATTAGTAGATATTAGAGTTACTAAAAACTTAATTTAAAGCGTTAATATAACTATACTATATTTTATACTATAGTAGATTATTTATTAGATAATTCGTTTATAATTAATAATATATAAATTAAAAATAAAAATAAAGATAAAGATAAAGATAAAAATAAAGATAAAGATAAAAATAGAGACTAATCTAAAAAAATATATAGTTAAGAATAGAGTTAGAAAGATTATTATAAATAAGATTAAATTAGCTATCTAAAGAATTAGTCTATTAGAACTAATCGACGCGAAACTAAATAAAAATAAACTATATTTTAATTTCCGTAATAAATCGAAGAAGCTATATATAATACGATAAAGATACTAATAGTAGTTTAGATTAGTATATATTTATTAATTTTTATTATATTCTTTTAATTATATAATCGAAATATCTAAGATAGTTTCTCTCTAATATTTTAAAAGAGATATAAATATAGATCTTAAGATATTATATAGTATATATTTATAGAGATTAGAATATATCGCGAAGAAAGCTAATAGATCTATAGAAGATTCTATAGATAGAATCTACTTTATATAATATAGTTATTGATATTTTATACTAGAGAGTATAGAGATATTACGTCGTATACTCGGAGATAAGATATTCTAATAGACGCTTTTCTCTAATTAATAACTCTATTTTTATACGAGTCTATAGTCGTCGAGATTATATTTTATTATTTCTACTCTTATTACTATATTTTAAATCGTCTTTAGTCTATCTATTCTAATCTATTAATATTCTATTATAGAGAGATACTCGATATTATTTATCTATAATATAGAAAGATTTAATATAGTATAGATAGCGAGTTTCTTTATAGTATATATTATATTATATTTAATATTTTATTCGAATTTTTAATTAGATCGATTTAAACTAAAAGTAATTATAGAGATAATATAATAATATTCTAGCGTTTTAAAAGATATTATAATATAATATAAAGATATAAACTAACGAGAGAAGATATATTAATAGTTATACTATCTAATAATAGAAATAAAAATATATTTATTAATTATAATAATATTATATCGAAAGATAGAATTAATAAATATAATTTATATATTATCTAACGATATTCTAATATATCTAATAAAATCTTATCGATAGATAATACTCGTATTATTCGAAAGAAATTAGTTTTTAGAATATCTCGTAATTCTATTAAAGAGATTATAGCTAAGCGTTCTCTAGATAGTTAGCGAAATATATATATATAATTAGAATAAGAATTAAACTAAATATATTAGAAAATTTAATTATTATATCGAACGATAATAACTAATAATATAACTATAGTACTACGAACTATAGATCTATCTCTTAATATATTCTATAATAGCTTTTTATAATTAAATTTCTTAAATAAATTTATTCTATCTTAGTTTTTCGATTCTATCTCGTCTAGATTTTAATTCTCGAGCTTCTATAATAGTCTAGTTATTTCTATTTCAGTTTCGAAAGAAATTATATATTAATGTTTTCGTTATAATAGATTTTTTTATTTTATTTATTTATTTAAACGCTTAGTATTTAATATTAGATATTAATAGTTAGATAAGAATATACGACGAGATAGAGAAGAGATAGTAATCGTCTCGATAGATTAATTTATCTAATCGCTATATATATCTAAAGAGATTACTCTCGCGATTATTTTTTTATTTACGCGATTAATTATAAAATCTCTTTATATCTTCGTTTAATCTCTAATATTTCTATATATAGTAGCGCTCTCTTAAAAGATATCGAGTATATCGATTATCGTAAAAGATCGAATCGATATTATAATAATCTTAATTCTACGTTTAAAATTAAAAGATTACTCTATATATATAGAGTAGATCTTTAAAATACTATCTATATATATATAGATAATTATATATATTTTTTTATTAAAGATCGACTCTCGATTATAGTTATTTAGATAATAGTATTCTCTCTCTTCTATAAAATCGTTAAATATAGTTTATCGTTTAGCTATTATTTCTAAGCTATTCGATTCTTTAGTTTCGATAAAAAAATTTATAGTAATTAAAAGAGAATTCTATTTCGATAGTATAATTTATATATTAAGATTTTTTCGTATCTTTCGATAAAATTACTCTAAATATACTCTATAGTATATATTAAAATTATTAGAGATAAATAATAGATTAATTAAAGATTTAAGATTTATAAAAGAAATACTATTCGAGTAATATTTTAAATTAGAGATATTTTCTTTAATTATCGAAAATACTAATATAGTAATTTATTTCTCTTTAGTCGTATTTATATCTATCTAAATAAAGCGTTCGTAGTTATTCGCTAAGTATTAGAAAAACGATAGAGATCGTCGAGATCTTTTAAGCTATTTACGAATCTTATTTAAGTTTCTCGACTTTTCTAATATTTTTCTATCGGAATATTTATATATAGATAAATATATATCTCTATCGATAAATATCTATTTAAAGTTTCGATTATAGAGACTAATATTAGTTATACGTATAGAGAGTTTAATATTTAGTATCGAGTTTAAACTATCTTATAGAATATATAAATTAAGCTAAGAGAAATTTATTCTTTATTCTATAAAGATAGTATTAGAAAATTACTATATATTAGTATATATAAGCTATCTATAAACTATCTATTTATATTTTATATATTCGAAAAATCGAATTCTTTTTATCGTATAGTTTACTTTAGACTCTTTAGTATTCTCGATTTATAGTCGAGAAGAAAGTTATTTATTAGTAGAAAGAAAGATAATTATATTTTAGAGATAGTAGAGAAATAGCGAGTTAGAGCTTAAATAGAATAGCTATTATTCGATTAGATTTAATACGTATTTTATCGATCTAATTTTTATAAAATAGATCTAATTAAGAATATAGAAGATCTCTTCTAAAGCGATAAATATAGATTAATATCGAATTTACGCTCGTATTTTTATTTTTTAGATTATCGTAATAATAGACGGCGATCTTATTCGACTAGTAACTCTTTAAATCGATATTTACTCTATTATAAGAATTATATTTCGAGTATAGAGTTCTTTCGATAAAATAATTTATTAAAATTAAAATAGTTATCTTATTCGAGTATAGATTATATTTATTTTTTTATATATAAATCTATAGATATCGTATAATTAGAATTATAATCGAAATTAAATATTATAAAATTCTAAAAATATATTAAATCGCGTTCGAAATATCGACTAATTATTTATTCGATTAGAAAATAAAACGAAATTTTAGAATTATCTCTATTTATTCTATATATAGTAAAATATATCTTTAGAATCGATATAATATTTTATCGAACGAAAAGAATTATTAATCTATAATATACTATTCTATTTTTCGGAAAATTATAATTTTATATATAAAGCTATTATTATATATTAACTATATCTATAGACTCGATTAAATTTTTTCTAGAAATTTAAAATCGAGTTTCTATTTAATCTCTAAAATTAATTAAATCTCTAAGATTTACGATTCTCTTTTATTCTCTTTTTTCTTTCTTACTAATTTTCTTTTAATCTTTTTCGTTTTATTTATTCTTCGATATTTTTTTTTGACTCTTTTAATAGAGATTCTTATCTCTATCTATCTTTATAATAATTATCGTAACTCTAAATAATCGTATAGTATACTTTTTAGTATATCGTACGATCTTAACGAGACACTCGATAGCGCTTATTTTTTATTTTCTATATCTAGCGATATTTCTTTAATTCTTAATAGCGATATATTTCTTCTCTCGCGCGATATAGAAAGAAATCTTTCTCTTTATCTCGGCGGTCGCGATTTTCTCTTAGTTTTTCGTTACGCGCGCTAAATATAATATATAGCGATTTATTTTTTATAAATTTTCTAATAAGATTACGCGTTTAGCGATATCTATATTCTATTTTCTAACTTTAGAATACTCTAGAGATACTATATATAGATAATTATCGTCTATAAGATCGCGATAATTTCGAGTATTATCTTCGTAGAGATAATATCGATATTTACGATAATCGCTATAATCGGAATATCGATTATAGCTATCTACTATAAACGCGAAATCTTTATAAAAGATATATCTCTAGAGATAAAGTTTTTCGTCTCTTAAAGATATAGATATATATTTATCGAGCGCTAAGAAAGCTCGATAAGCTCTAGAATCGATAATAAGCGCTAAATATATCGATCGAGAAAATAATTTATTATATAATATTCTATATCGCGCGAAGTAAAATATATATATCGCGCTATTCGACGAATAGTAACTACGCGTCGCTCTCTCGATAAAGAATATTATAGCGATATTATATTATTATAATATATAGTAAACGATACGCGCCGTACTCGCGATATATATTAATTTTAACTATATATTTATCGGAAAGATTATATCGATATAGTCGATAATTATTCCGAAATTTATAAAAAAAACGACGAGTTCTAACTCTAATACGATCGAGATATCGATCGCGAATATAATAATTATATCGGCGGCGCGAATCTATACGATAGACGACGATATAGATCGAAATAGTACTATAATATATAAATACGATAAATAGACGACGAGATAGCGAAATATACTCTCTTCTAACTTTCCGAACCTAAATAGAAAAATACGATCCGAGATTTTAGAAGATATACTCGTAATAATAATAATAGTAATAATTATATATCGAGAAGCGTATTATTTTCGATATATTATAAATTCTCGGACTCGCGTCTAATAGATTTCTAAAGCTATTAGAGAGCTTTAGATAGAGTAGATAGAGTATCGACGACGATAGTAATTAGAATTCCGAGAGATATCGAAGAGCTCGAAAAAGAATTACTAAAAATAAATATAGTATTAATCTTAGAATTTACGCGTTTATAGACTATTAATAGTTTTAAATATATAGAAATTAATAATTCTAAATTTACTATACTATAGTATTTCTATTATTATTAAAATTATTATAGTAATAAAAATATAATCTCTTTAGAGATAATATTATCTCGAGAATCTTTAGAGAGATTAATACTCTCTTTATTAGATCGACTCTTTTTATTAAATCTAATATTTATTCTAATCGAATTTCGATATTTAGATAGATATTCGAGACTATTAGTTAAATTATCTAAAATAGATATCTTTAGATTATCTAAGATAACTCTTTAAATTATTTATTATTTTTAAAATTAGAGAGTTATCTAAATTATCTAAACTAAGATCTCTAATAGAAAATATTTTCTATCGCTATCTTTTTTTTAGTCTATATAGCTTTTCTTTAGATACTATATATTTTCTAATATACGCGATATCTCTACTATTCTTTTATTAAATATAATATATATTTTTACTAATAGCGCTAGAATCGCTATTACTAATCTCTATTTCTTTTTCTAATTATCTCTTCTCTTATAGCTTTTTCGTCGCTTTAAAACTCTATCGTAAATATTTTTAATAATATAATCGATATAAATATATTCTAGTATTTTTATATATTTATCTCTATATAATATTTCTTTTTATATTCTTTTCTTTATATACGAAATTTTATATAATAGATTATATCTCTCTATTTATTAATAGATTTTTAATATCTTCTATTATCTAATCGGATAATATTTATAACTATTCTAATTTATCTCTATTAATTTATTACGTCGATTAAATCTATTATATCGATTAAATCTATTATATCGATTAAATCTATTATATCGATTAAATCTATTATATCGATTAAATCTATTACGTCGATTGAATTTATTATATCGATTGAATCTATTATATCGAATAATTCTATTACGTCGTCGGATTTAGATATTATATCGGATCTAGATATTATATCGAATCTAGATATTATATCGGATTTAGATATTACGTCGGATCTAAATATTATATCGGATCTAAATATTATATCGAATCTAGATATTATATCGGATCTAGATATTATATTAGATCTAGATATTATATTAAATCTAATTATATTAGATTCTATTATTTAATAGAATCTTTATTAGTATCTATAATAGTATCTAAAATATTAATAGACTCTAATAAATCTATTATTATCGATAATTTCGATTTAGATTTTCGAGATAGTTAAAATAGATTAAGATTAATCTATAGAAAATTAAAGATATAGAGATAGAGAATATATAATTAGATATCTAAAATAGACTATAATAAGCTACTATTTTCGATCTAGATTTCTAAATAGTAATACTATTAATTAAAGACTCGCGACGATATTTTCGAAAATTATTTTTAAAATAATAGCTAATAATATCTATTTCGATAATACTATATAGATACTTATAAGAGAAGCTAGCTATTTAAAGATATATTTATAATATACTAAAGTATTTTTATAAATAATTATCTTCGTTTCTATAATATATTCTAGATTATCTCTCTTTAGTCTTCGTTTATACGAATTATTCGAAACGCTATATCTCTATTTTTAGCTATTTACGATAGAAATCTATATTAGATTTAATAATAAATCTCGTCGAAAATAATAATCTTTCTATATTTAGTTTATTAGTATCTTATTTAGTATAGACTAGATATTAAAAGCTAAGACGAATTATAAAAATATAGTTATAGTAGATCTTAAGATTCGTACGAAAATCTATACTCGTCGAAATATACTATCTTATTATCTATTATCTTTATATTCTATAATCTTTTTTCTAATCTCTTATTTAATTCTCTATTTAGATCTCTATTTAGATTTCTATCTAAATCTCTATCTAAATCTCTATCTAAATTTTAATCTAAATTTCTATCTAATTCTTTATCTAATTCTTCTTTTAATTTCTTATTCGATTTCTCTTTTAGCGTCTCTTTTAGTATCTCTATTTATAATATATCTCTTATTATCTCTTTTAGTATATCTTTTAGTATCTCTTTTAGTATCTCTATTAATAATATATCTCTTATTATCTCTTCTAATATCTTTTTTAGAAATTTATTATCTTTTAGCTCCGCTCTTAATATCTCTCTTAATCGCTTTTTAGATTTCTTTTCTTTATATTAGTATTTTCTTTCTATCGCTATATATCGTTTATATAGAGATTTTTCGTTATATTTAATCTATTAGAGATATTAGAACTAAGAATCGAAATTAATTAATTTACGCGATTAAAATATTATTCGTAAATATTTCGAGTATAAGAATCTTAAAATATTATTAAAAATTTATAAAATATAGAAAAATTATTATATCTTTTAGTTATTATATTTTTTAGTTTCTATATATTTTTAGAGAATTCTCTCTATAATCGCTATTTAATCTCGATAGCTTTATCGATTTTATCGAATCTTTCTCTATCTCTTTAGATAGAGTTTTATCTAATTTATCTAATCTTTTTTAGCTTTTCGATTCTCTATCTCTCCGACTATCTAATTATTTAATTTTCTTTAATTCTTTAATCTTTTCTAATTCTTTAGTCTTTTTTAATTCTTTAATTATCTTTAGCTCTTTAGTTATTTCTAATTCTTTAGTTATCTCTAGTTTTTTAATTATCTTTAGTTATCTCTAGTTCTTATAGTCTATTCGATCTTTCTAAGTTTTCTAAATCTCTTATAATCTATATTATCTTCTAATTAAAAGAAATTTAATACTATTACGTCGATATTTAAATAGAATAAAATATATTTCTAGAGATATAAGATTTATATTATTAAGATTCGATCTTATAAATTAATTAGAATTATAGAATATCTTTAGATTCTTATTATATCTTCGATAAAGCGATTTAAGAGTAAATATTCTCTATCTTATTTTATTCTTTATTTATTACGTATCTCGCTTTTTTCTAATTAATCTTATTATATATTCTATATAATTAATATTAGAATCGATTTTGATTTTATCGACTATTAATTTTTTCTCTATATTAGAGATATCTATATCTATAGTATAGTTATCGTATTCTTATATAGTCGCTTTATTTTTATCGAACTCTTATAATTTCTATCGTTTAAAATTTATATTTTCTAAGAGTAAGATAGATCGCTATCTTTTATATTTATAATTAGAGAAAGATATAATAAGAGAGATAATTAGTATTTATAAGAATCGAATACTCTCTTAAATTTATATTAATACTCGATTTATCTCTATATTCTATTTCTAAATTAGTAATATAATTCTATAGTATTATATTAATTTTTCTATTTATTTATTTATTCGACTCTATTTTACGTACTTAAATTAAAAATTAGCTAGTCGTTTCGGACTAATCTCGTAATAAGTTTTTTATTTTTTCTATCTATATCGTATTTCTTTTTATCTTAATATAGAGTTAAGAAACTATAATTAAAGATAGTTAGACTATTATAAAAGAAATTTAATATCTATAGAGTAGCGATCGAGAAAGAAAACTAAATTTTTAATAAAAATAGATCCGAGATAATAGCGAATAAATAAATAGTAAGATTAGTTAATATTAAATTAAAATATTATATAAATTCCGAAATAAATATTTCGCGTATCTATTCCGAAAGATATTTATTAATAATAAATTAAGACTATAAATATCTAGAGATTTAATAAAATAATAGTCTTCGATTCGATTAACGATAAATTAATATAGATTCTTATTATCGAGATAAACGACTCTTTAGCGATTAATAAAGAGTATATCGAAATAGAATAAATTATTAAGATAAATATTAAAATATAGATCGAGCTAAGCTTTATAGTTTTCGAAATATAGAAGAATCGATAAAATAATTCTAGAAATTTATCGTATAGAGTATTCTAAATACTATATCGGACTTTCTTTAATATTTATTAAAATAGAATATAGTTATAATATTATTTTATTATTTTATATAATTTAAAAAACTAGTAGAGATTCTAGAAATATATTTTTACTATATATTTACGACGAATATCTATATTTAATCGTAAAATCGAGACTATTATTATAGCTATTTAGAGAGTCTATAGAAATTATTTTTAATATCGATAGAAGAATATTCGATATCGATAGAAGAATACTTAATATCGATAAAAGAATACTCGATATTAGTAAAAGAATACTCGATATTAGTAAAAGAATACTCGATATTAGTAAAAGATTATTTAATACTAACGAAAGAATATTTAATATTACTATATTTTTTAACGATATATCGTTATTATAGTTAGTAAACTATTTCGATTAATACTCCGATTTTATACTATTATTATAGTTATCGTTCTATTCTAATAATATTATATCTAATTCTAAGCGATTTAATAATACTATATTATAGTTTTCTATATAGATCTATAGAGAAATCTCTAAGATTAGATCGTTACTATAGCTTTCTATATAGATCTATAAAGAAATCTTTAAAATTAGACTATTACTATAGTTTTCTATATAGATCTATAAAGAAATCTCTAAGATTAGATTATTACTATAGCTTTCTATATAGATCTATAAAGAAATCTTCGAGATTAAATCGTTACTATAGCTTTTTATATAGATCTATAGAGAAATCTTCGAGATTAGATCGTTATTATAATTTTCTATATAGATCTATAAAGAAATCTTCGAATATATACTATTACTATAGCTTTTTATATAGCTCTAAGATTCGATTATCGATAGTACGCTATCGTTATAACTATTTAGATAGTTCGACTCTATCTCTAAATCGCCGTAATTATTTATAAGCTATTCGACACTCGAGATATCGCTACTCTTATTAAATACTAATTATTATTCGCTAAATATTAATAATTACTATAAATCTAAAGAGTCTAATAAGAATAAAGATAGAGAGTCCGTAAATAATAAATTAGTCTTATCGCTATTTATCGATTAATCGATAGATATAGAGAGTATTATATCGAATTTCGTAGTTTCTAGACTATATTTAATATTAGTATTTAAATAAATACTAAACGATTAATATTTATTTATTAGAGACTATATTTTAAATATCTTTCTATATAGATAGAATAATTTCGTCGTTTCTATTATCTTCGATATCGATTCGTTTTCGCTTTCTAATTATATCTTTAAGACTTTTAACGATTAGAATATCGACGTCTATAATTAAAGTTAGAAGATATAAAGAATTAAAAAGACTCTATATATTATTACTCGATATTTAGAATTAATAAGTTTTTAAAAGTAATTCGAGTTCTAACTATTTATTTAGTTTATATAATCTATATAAGAAACTATCTAAAAGAATAGAGAGAGAGAATACTCGATTATTTTACGATATATATTTTAGATTTAGTATTAGATTATAAAGATTCGAAACGACTCGAAATAACTCGATTAAATTCGACTATTTTTTCTAGATAAAGTATAATATTTATTTATATAGTAAAGATAAATTCTCTCTAAAATACTACTTTTATAGATAATTATATTAAAGAATAAAAATAAAATATATATATCGATTAATAAATTTATAGTATATTAATATATTTTTCTAATTTTATATCGTTTAGATAATTAAATTAGCGAGCTTATTAGTAACTTTCTATATCTTCGATAATATATTTAGTAGCTTAGATAACGCTTTAAGAATCCGTTTCTTAATTAGATTTTCTCGCTCTTAAATAGATAATATATAGTTCTCGATAGATTTATCTAAGTAGAGTTCTCGTATCTAAATTATTTTAAGCTATTCGTTAGTATCTAAGAATATTACGTACTTTAGTTTTTTTTTAAATATAAATTAAGCGATCTTTATAATTTCTATAGCTTCTATAGCTTTGAATTTAGTTAAATATAATCGATATAAATTTATAATAGATTTAATAAATTATAATTTTTAGTATACTAATAGTATATAGATATCGACGATTATAGCGAAGAGTTTAAAAAAATAGAGTTTATTTTATTTTAGAAATAAAAAATAGTATAGATAAAATCGCGTTAAATCTAAAATTTACTTTTAGATAGTAATATCTATCTAAAAATAAATTTTAGATTTAGCGTTATTTATTAAGAATCTTTACTAAGAATCTAATATTCTAAAATTAATAAGAATAAAAGTAATATATTTCTCTATTCTTTTAAAATCGGATTAGCGTTATTTATTTTAAAAGATAGAGTTTATCGATAGTTATCTAGTTATTTTCTTTCTATTATTATTTAGTTTCTTAATATATATACTCTATAGTTTTAATAAATTTAGTAAATATAATAAGATATATATCTATAGTATCTCTTTTAATAGATTATATCTATTTAGCGCTTATTTAGTTAGCTATAGAATTAAAAAGAAATTTATCCGCGAACGAAGATATTTATATTCCGATACGAGAATTTCGAGTAACTCTTAAAGCTCTCTAATCTTTACTATATCTATAACTAACTATTTAACTAATTATTTAATTAATTATTTAATTAATTATTTAACTAATTATTTAATTAATCGTAAAAATCTCTAAAATTTCCGTCGAAAGAACGTTTTATAAATTTATCGTATAAACGGTCGATAGCTCTTTAGATATCTAATAGATCTTATTTAGATTAATTAATAGATTTTTTCTCTATAGCGAATATAGAGATAATATATATTAGAAATATAGATCTATATTTAGTAATATCTATAGTTTAGATTTAATAGAGAGAATAGCGCTTTAGTTTATTTATTAGATAGCTTTAATTTAAAATATAAGATTTCTTAATCTCTTTAATAAAATTAGTTTAGAATCCGAGAATCTTCGTAAGAGATAGCTCTATTAGCTATATATACTCTTTATTATCGAATAGATCTATATATTTATATTTTTTAAGCGTCTATATTATATTTAGATCTATATAGAATATTATCTAGAATATTACGAATATAGAATTTAAATAATAGAATTAAAAAAAAACTATTAATATCTTCTTTTAAAATATATAATAAGAATAGATATTAGATAGAGCGCTATATCTATATTT
>JANIPN010033526.1:0-80621 GCA_027478595.1 Erythroxylum anguifugum
TGTGTGTGTGTGTGTGTGTGTGTGTGTGTGTGTGTGTGTGTGTGTGTGTGTGTGTGTGTGTGTGTGTGTGTGTATGTGCATGAAGGACAAAAAAAGGGGGGGTAATCAAGTATTGGTGCAAGGGGGGTCCCATATGTCAGAGAAAGGGGGAGGGGCAGCTACTCACCACCAGTCTGCGAAAGGAACGACACAACATCGCCCAGCACGAAAACCTTGGTGAGCCTCGAGGGCCTGATGATGGCAAACTTGTCACCGCCCGTCAGCCTGATAATCCTCCCGAGCTCCATGTAGATGCTCGCGGCCAGCAGGGCGGGCGCCACCAGAATCAAAATGTAGCTGATGATGTACACGATGAGCACGTAGTCGGGGTTCTCCGTGGCTGAGATGGCCCGCGTGATGTACCCGATCCATTCGAAGTAGCCGCCGATCAGGAAGGCGAGGTAGAACCAGGTCTTGGTGCGGACCAGCTGGTAGGTGTGCACGAGCGTGACGATGCCGAAGAGCGCCGCGAAGATGGCTGCTGCTGTCACGGACGGGTCGTAGGGGTACAGGCTGTAGTGGGCTGGGGCTGGGGTTGCTGTTGCTGTTGCTGTTGCTGTTGCTGTTGCTGATGGTGGTATTGCTGATGGTGTTGCTGATGGTTGGGACATTTTGTGAACAGGATGGAAGTGGGTGTGGATTGAATGTGGATTGGCTGTGTGTATTGCTGGTTCCTGACCTCTACTTGCTGATCTCTGATTGGGATGGAGAGAATGGGAGATCTCCTGATTGGGACGCAAGGATGGGATATTGATGGTTTGGAGGTATGAAAAATTGTGATGAATGCTGTACGGTGAAAGCCGAATCGAGTGTAGGAGAGCAAAAGGGGTGGATGCTGTACGGTCAAAACGCTAAACGAAGACAATATCTTAAAAAAAAAAGGCTGAAGAAAGGTGATGAAAGGTGAAGAAAGTCCTAGTAAGGCGCTGAAGTGAAGAAAGTCTGACTGATGAACAGAAGAAAAAAAAAGGACTATCCCGATACTTGATATACTCAGCAACCATCGCATATACGACGAACAAACAAACATCTTCGTCTCACAAAAATAGGCAAGAACATCTTCATCTTCTCACACTCCCACACAGTCACCAGCAAGGATTCTCTGCACCGTCAGTGGCTGCCCACATCGTTGCTGCCTTGCAAAATGTGCCAAAAAGCAAACATGACGCGTGCATCACCACCCTCAGGTACAACAGCTCCAACCATGCCAGCATCAGAGGAATTCACATTTTTGCCCAAATCCGTGACGGCAAGTACCAGAAACCCATCCACAAACTGCCATTGGCCCTCGTGTCTCGTACACCGTCTGCTTCGCCCAACCAAGCCTGATCGGCGCGCCGCCGAACCCGCGGTGCGTCTTCGAGCCTCATTCGGCACTTTTCTGACAGCCGCTGTCAGCTCCCTGCAGTCCCAGTCCACGCCGGCGACCGTAGCAAGGCAAAAAAGGTGGGCGATCGTTGCGGCAGAGGCGTGTTTTTCTGTTCAGCCAGCATCCATGTGGCTGTGTGCGGCGTAAATGGGCCAAGACGTGGTAGTGTAACCACTGTAGTATCCGCGGGATGATAAGTAGCAGAAAGGTGATATACGCGGAACGAGGAACGGTACGACGTGCGATGCGTGGCTTAGTCAGGTGACATCACGTGATATAGTCACGTGCGCTCGCGTCTCTTCGCGTCGAGTTGAGTCGGTGCTAAATGAGCTCCGAATTCATGATTCTTCTCTCGTCCCGCGTTTCGCCCCGTATCAGAACGCTTTCCGCGTACAAACAAGAGGACTCGATGATATGACGATCAAACTTCTGATGCTGCGTGGTATCGAGCTTGACAACGGCTGAAGAGACCTGATCGTCACCGTCCACCTCATCTTTTCACCTCGCAGCATGGCTGGCAAGCGCAAGAGACGGCATCATGCGAAGCAGGCAGCAGGCCCGGACGCCAAAAAGCCTCGCGTCCATGATTTTGGACTCAAGGAGAATTGTGTCATTGCCGATCGGCTGCTCTCCTACTACTATCCGCAGGTGCAGACTCTTGGAGAGTTCCTGATCGACCGCCTCGGCCAAAAGTCCGGCTTTGCTCGTCGAGTCCACTCCCTGTCGCCAGACAGCGACGTGATAGAGCTCTTGAAGGGCACAATAGTCGGCTCCTTCAAGCTGCCAAAGACAACAGACGACAACAATCTCCGAGCCAGGGACTTCCAGGACTTTACGCAGCACTGCACCGCAGCTGTGACGAGTACTCGCAGAACTAGCGGCGGTTCGGCGGGTTTCTCCAGCTCGCTTGGTGATGGGTCAGCCCTGCTGTGCGAGCTGGTCGACTTTGCCATCTGGCGAACCTTCAACCGAACATATCCTCACCAGCTACGGCCTCCCCACGTCCTCTGCAATGGTTTTCACAGAAGCGACATGCCGAGCACGACAAAGTGCCAGATCGTCGGACTGGCTCTCAAGACGGAAAATGCACAGGTGGAGCGGATGAAAGCTGACGACTGGGCGAGGCTGCTCCAGATGATGGGCAAAGGCGGCGATTACGTGTTTCTCGATTTGCTCCTCGACTGCGGCATTTTTACTCCGACAAAGGCAGGCCAGGACAATTACCTACAGCTGTCTGGGCTCAGTGTGGCCGAAATGCCGACGCTTGACCGGGTCAGCAAGGAACAGCAGATCGTGCAGGCAAAGACTGGGCCACGCCCTGCGTCTGCAAAGCCTGCGCCTGCTCGCTCTCCTGCCAACATCTCTTTTGTGCGTAGTCGAATGTTCTACGCCAGAGCCGCCCTCAATGGCAAGGGCGAGGTACACGTGGGTCTGCGGCACATTCACGTACTCAACCGATACTCGGACGCTTCAGAGGAGACCCACACCAGGCATATCATGAAGTACATCTTTCCCAGGCAGTTCGGCCTTCACAACGTTTTTACTTCTCAAGTCGACAGACGAGAGACGTCGCAGCCGTTCAAGGACTACACGCTCAGAGAAGAGGAAATTCTCAAAGGATACTCTCGGCAGCACAACGCTTCTCTGCCAAAGCGGCTCCGAGGCGAATGTTTCGGACTGGTCCAGAAATTGCAGCGTCTGAGCTCACGCTGTGCATACAAGGAGCTTCTCAAGCACTACTGCCCATCCGAGATCATCGATCAGGGCTCGCGGAGGCGCAAGAAACGGAGAAGCTTGCCGTCCACGTTCTCGAGCTCCACTTTTGCAACTGCACCATCCCAATTTGCCATAAAAGACGGCCAGAATGCAACAAACCCGAGTAATACAATGGCTGTCACTCCATCGCGTCAGGAACAGCAAGAAAAGAACATTGTAGACCTTGCGACGCCCGTCTCACACGTGTCCGCGTTTGTCCGTGCCGTGATTCGCAACACTCTCCCTCGAGGCTTTCTGGGGGTGGGTGAAGACGGGCTGTCAAATTGGCAAAATCTCCACATGTCGGTTGACGAGTTTCTCAAATGCAAGCGGTTCGAGAACTTGACGCTGGAAGCCGTATGTCACGGCATCAAGATATCTGCAATCGCCTGGCTTCGACCTCCCAAAGCCAGTCCACAAGCGAACCTTTCCAAGTCGGACTTTCTCAAGCGCCAGGAGCTGCTGCACGAACTCATGTACTACATTTTTGATTCTCTTGTCATTCCTCTAGTGCGGGCCAACTTTCACGTGACAGAGAGCAACGACCACAAGTATCGACTCTTCTTCTTTCGGCACGATGTATGGAAGCTTGCGATGGAGCCCGCCCTGACCAGCCTCAAGACCAGCCTTTATCAAGAGATACCCTCAGGACGGGCTCAGCAGGTGCTCGGAGAGAACACGCTCGGGTACTCGCACATCCGCATGCTCCCCAAAAAGGCCACTGCCAGGCCAATCACCAACCTGAGGCGCAGGCCAATGCTCAAGAGGGGTGGGAGACAAGTGCTCGGTCCCAGCATCAACTCGCAGCTGAGACACGTCTTCAGCATGCTGACGTACGAGAGGCAACATCAGCCGAACCTGGTCGGCTCTGCTATCCAATCCACAAACGATCTGTACCGCCGGCTCAAAACATTCAAGCAAGACTTGTCTACCAAGGGACTGTCCGGACAGCGACTGTTCATGGTAAAGGTGGACGTGCAGTCCTGCTTTGACACCATCCCACAGAACGCTGTGTTCAGCCTGATCGAGCAGCTCTGCCAGCGTGAGGAGCTCACAGTCAAGAACCACGTGCAGATCAAAGCTGTGGCAGCAGCAATACATGGCATGCTCGAGAGGACGTCTAACGTAAAACCATCAAGAAAATTCCACGCAGCTGCACATGCAAGTGCAAGCTCTCAAGACGCAAAATTCACTGAGCTGGTAGAGACTCGATACGCATCTGACAAGGGAGGCGTGCTCTTCGTGGAGAATTCGATCCAACAACAAGTCGACTGCGAGAACCTGCTGGATCTGCTGTCGGAGCACGTCACCCGCAACATTGTGAAGATTGGCAAGAAGTTTTACAGGCAAAAGAACGGCATACCTCAGGGCTCGGTGCTGTCGACTCTGCTCTGCAACCTCTTTTACGGGGACTTTGAACACAAGAATCTCGGCTTTTTGAGGGATAGATCAAGTTCAGGGCAGTGCATCTTGCTTCGTCTTGTCGACGACTTTCTCCTAGTCACCACAGAGCAAGTTCAGGCCGAGAAGTTCCTCGACACCATGCTTGCGGGAGATGCAGAGTATGGAATCCGTGTGAAGCCGGAGAAGACGGTAGTCAACTTTGCACCTTCAGGCACATTCCGAACTGAGGCCATTTCGCTTGTCGACAAATCCGCAGTATTTCCCTGGTGCGGGCAATTCATCGACCCTGGGACGCTAGGAATGTCTCGCGATCGTACAAGGAGCATCGCAGCGCCTTCTCCTAATATCGATCCAGCCGCTACCGCAAACCAACGCAAGCCAAGAAGAGCTGCTGGTTGGAGACACGACACTGACACGGCCGACACCGTCACCACGGAAGCCGTCAGACGTCCCGGCGCAAGCTTCTACCGCAAGACGCTGGCGGCGGTGCGGCTCAACGTGCAGCAGATGTACACCGACACGGCCATGTCGTCGGCCGAGCAGGTCAAGCGGGAGCTGCAGGCTGGACTCGACGAGGTGGCGCGCAAGATGTCGCGGTACATGGTCCGGCTGATTAGCCTGACGAGGGGCAGGCGGAACGTGAGCATAAGAGACAGCGTGCTGCAGAAGACGATTCAGGACGCGGCGACGCTGGCGTTTGCTCTTACACGTGGTCGGAGGAAGGGTGGGGATAAGCAAGGGAATGGCGGAGATGAAACATTGTATGATTGCTGCGTGTCAAAGAGTGAGATTCGGTCGATCACGGCAAAGGCGTTTCTGAGGGTGCTGGATGGAAGGCAGCCGAGGTACAAGGGTGTTGTGGCCTGGCTGAAGACGTGGGCGTGAAGGACGGTGGTGAGGTTGACGCAGAAACGACTGAACGAAGCAATACAAAGACCATAGAGTTCCCCCGAATCACACGATCCACATTCTCACTTCATGTGGAAGAGATCAAAGTGACGACAGTCGTAGCTACATGGATATTATTGTTGTCCAAAAATCAGACCACAAAATAATCCGATGTTTGGCATTGATTGTTCCTTGTAAGAAATGGAGAGCTGGACATGAACTTGCACTTGCACTTGCACTTGCACTTGCACTTGCCTGGGTACGGTTGAGTGTCTGCATCGTGAATAGCTCGTGCAGTCAATCTCTTTACCTTGGTGCTGACAAAGACGGATAAGTAATGTTTTTAATTTTACTTATTTATCTCTGTTGCTTCAATTCAACAGTGAGCTGCAAGCATTTCGATGTAATAGATACACATCTTGGTTGTATCTATTCTGCAACAGATTGTTACTAGGTGATTATATATAACCGGCCAGATAAAGGAGACGGTGCCGAGCTGCCTGCAAAATTATAATTCACCAGACTCATCACCTCAAAGCACGGAAATACGAACAACATTGATCGATACAGATCACGACAGCAACCGGAGAACCAAGTACATGACCCTCTCGCTTTGAAAGAGTACACAGCTACAAAATTAGTTCTTATTTAAATGTACTAGTCGTTCACACCCTTCAAATAATCCCCTACCTTCATCCTTGCCACGCATCTATCAACTCATTCATCTACAGTAGCTTCATGTACCAACAATTCGTCACACTCACAACTCCATCCGTACTTCCGCTATACAGTTTATTCGATCAGTTCTTCAGCATACGTTCTGGAACCTAAGTCCACAGTCTGAATCAGGGGGCATGTTACACGTCGCAGTTTATGCACGGAGTGGAGTTCTCCGCCGGGGCCGCAGTACCACGTGCTCTGGAGGATGAGGACAAGGAGGAGGCTCCGCTGGGGGATAGCGCCATATCATGTGAGCCGGTCTGGTTGAGGACATACTGTATGTTCTCTCTTCTGCATCTTTTCTTTTTTACAATTCTTTTGGTGGCTTTCTACAAGCTGATTTGAAGCGTATACGTATGTATGTATGGCCCGGGCCCTGCAGTAGCGAGTACCTTGAGACGTGCAAGGACAACTGAGGGTAGTTTGAGCAGACTGCCCGACTTGGCCAGATGATTGCCAAATCCAATCACACCAAATCAAAGAGCTCTTCAATCAGCAAGCTCATGTGTTATGCAAACGCATCATTTCCTAGTGTACTAGCCGCTGAAAAGGGGCAGAGGTGAGACCTCGACCAGGTGTGTTTGCTGGCCAGCCGAAGCGGTCGGTCAGTCAGTCAGTCTAAATCCGGCTCTTCAATGACATAGTAACCAAAATAGTTGCGGCTCGGGCGAGATGAGATTGTAAGACGCAATCTCGCGACCAGAGACTCGGGGCCGTCAGTCTCCCCACGTGGAGAGTTATGACGGCTTGCATTGTTGTGCAAAGACGGACTACGACACCTGATTTTTTTGAAAGTATTAGAAATAGACTGCAATACTTGAGATCGAGAAACTGTTATCTGGATCGAACATCGTTCTAATAAACCCCATACTACGACCAGAGAAAGGTGCCGGGTAGGCGAGTATGTCTCAGATGAAGAGCACAAGCCCGCACGCATGAAATCCGCAGGTTACAGGTTGTTGCGGTCGACAGGAAAGCTCTCGCCGCCAAGCTGCTTCACGCTAGCACCAGACGGGAAAGCCACCGGGGCACCCGTACCGCCGGGGGGGGGGATCGTCGGAGTTTTCTGGGGTCGTCTGTTCGTCTCCCCCGGGGAAAAGCAACCCGGCAGCAATCTCAGCTCAACAGCAGCCTGGCACCCCCTCGAACGGCCTGCTGTGCTCATCGCAATCTGCTGCAAACCTGCAAGGCCTACAGCCGCCCCCGGGGGTGAACCCTGCTGGAGAGATCAGGCTCTGCCCAAATGTGATCGACCTCGTCTTCTGCCGCATCCGCTGGCTCTCATCGACTGATCGCAGCTCTCCGTGAAGATCCCTGTGGAGAAGGACCTGCCGCTTGCGAGACGCTCAATGACAGCATCCTGCTGTCATAGGCTCCGTACGTGCGATCATGCTCGTGTTTTCGTTCGTTTTTGGTCTACTTGGTTGGTTGGGTGGTCGGTCCCAGGAGAAGCGACTTTTTCTATCTGCACACACGAGCTCCAAACGCGTCCGTTGTAGACTCGAACACGGTGTGGTCTAGTGAGTGAAGTAGAAGAAGAGCAGTGGCTGAGACACGGGGTTGAGAAAGGGCATTGTTGACCCTTTTCCTCTCGGTCTACGAGTCACTGCGGTACCAGTGTAGGAAGAACAATGTTCGTACCGAAGCAAGAGGTACAGCAGCTTCAGGTCCAGCACGCCTCCAACCTTCGACACGCCCAAAACCCAGAGCCTGCCAATCGAGACGCGCTAGAGCTCTTAGCTCCAAAGCCAGGCCGACAGCAATCAAGATCCCAGATCTGCCAAGGCGGACTGATCGCTGCTCCAACCACGGGAGGCCTGCAATGAAGCTTCCCCAAGCTGGGAGCTTCACCTGGCACAAAACTTGGGAGGCCTTCAGGCACAGTCAGCAGAGCTTATCCGTGGGCAAAGAGGGAAGCCACCCTCAGCTGCAGAACGAGAGTCGTGGGTGTATCCGTTTGGACAACACTTCTGGCCAGATGCACAGACACGACATGTTAGAGTATTGTTGTACTGTCTCGCAGCTTTTCGTCAGTGCAGGCGTCGCCAAGCTATCGATAGACCTCGTTGGTGAAACGCTGCTCGCATCTCGTCCAGTTCTTTGTGCCAGCCGCAAGCAGGAGAAGGAGGCGGGTACGCGCAAATGGGGACGCATTATTGGCCGACAATTCGTCTGACAGCGGCCGGTCGAACCTGGCCTCTGTTTTCCTCCCCCCAACCACTGCCCACGGCTGGGGAAGTGAGGGATGCACAGCCGCACTGCCCATGGAGGCCGCTAAACTTCAAACCTGCCCCCCGGCGGCGCCCCGGGGGCGTCTCATCCACCCCCCCCCCCTGGCGCCCACGGTAAGCTCGCAAGGCTACGGGATCGCAGTTGTTTTGGGTGAGGGCATGAGGTGAGCACCGGCGGCAGGCCACCCGTGCCAGGCGCTTTCTACAGTACAACCTCGTCACCAACCAACCACCTGCCCTGCTTTGCTCTGCTGGCTGAGGCGCCTCCGATTGCTGACTCCTCCTTCCCAGCACCCACCCACCCACACTCACTCACTCACACCATGCATCCATTATACCACCCACCCCAGCCGCACGCATGCACGCATCATAACGTCGCTCGCTTCTCCATTTTTGTCACACCTCTCTCTCTCTCGTGTTCCAGGTCCTGCTTCTTGCAACGCTCGATCGTTCTTTAATTCTTCCTCGTCCGCTTCCACCGATCACTCGTTCTTCTCTCGTCATCCCTTCGTTTTTTCTTGGTCTGAATTGCCAGGTTTGTGAGTCTCTGTGTATGTTCAGTGTGTGCCCGTTTGCTCGTCGCGCATACTATATACACCTAGTGCTTGCCAGCTGAGGAGGAAAAAAAAAAAGAGAGAGACATCCACACAAGCTGCCCCCCCCCGGCTCCCCACTGCCATTCTTCTCCTCCAACAGCCTCCAACCGGCCTAGCCGCACCGAGCTTGGCGGGAGAGAAAATAGGTAGCAGCAGCAGCAGCAGCAGCAGCTCCTGCCACCAGTTTTCCAGGTGGGAAAGAGAAGCCCAGAAAAAAAAAAAAAGGTTCCGCACCAAAGCGGGCAGGACGAGCCGCAACGAGCCTGCTACTACCACTTTTCTTCTCTCTGTGTGAAAGACATCAGGAGAAGATGGCCGCTGCTCCGGTTCCTGCGTCTCTACCTCACCTCCACCAACACCAGCAACTCCACCAACACCAGCAATTCAGCTACGACGATCGCATTCATTCTTTATCCAACCACCACGACGACGACACTATTGACTACACCGCCAGACACTCCGAAGCAGACGTTAACACACCCAGTCGCGCCGACTACACACCCTCGTTATCCTCATCTCAAGACTCCCGACCAGCCAGTCCCTCGCTACCACCGACTCCGCGCTCCGACGCTCACTTTCACTGCCGCTCTCACTCCCACTCGCACTCATCCGGCCATGTCGACCACCATGGCCTGAACTGTTACATGTACGCTCATGATCACAACGCCACCCGATCGAGTACACCCTCCGACTACGCCAGTTCGGACGACGAGCAGCCAGACAGCCCCTCGGTCGTCCGCATCTCGACCCGCACTACAAAAGCTTTCGACCAGCTCCTCAGCATCGCTGAATCCTCTGTGATCGAGTTTCCTCCTGAGATCTACGACCTGCCCATCCTCCCCAGACGAGCTGCCATTGCTCCGCAGAAGAAGCACCCTGCTCACACTCGCACCAAATCCCTCGGTGCTGTCCCAACGCTTGGCATTGACATAGACACACCCTCACGAAAGGCTCGACCGGCTCCTCTGAAGATGGCTACATCCCCTGAACTGTCCGAGGCCGATTTTGAAGACATTGGCCTCAACGACTCGCCCGTGTCTGGCGAGCAGGAGGCTGCTGCGCCCAAGGGCAGGCAGCTTACACCCGCTCGCAAGAACCCCATCGCACCGGGTGCAGCCCTTCGCGATGTGACCAATAGGCAGGCTTCGCCCGCCCGAATGGGCGAAGCCAACGCCAACGCGTCGCTGGCTCTTCCCCCGAAGCAGCTGAGGAAGAAGAAGTCGAACCCGGCTGCCGGTTCAGCGTACGCTCAGCACGCGCTGAACCGTAAGCGGAGCACCTCGCGCCAGCGTTCTCCCATCGCCCGCTCTCCCAGCCCTCTCTCACAGCACTCCTACCCCGGCCAGACGGTTCGAGCAGCCTCGCCTCGCAGCCCGACTTCTCGCAGCCCGGCCTCGCGCAGCCCTAACAGTCCGACAGCGTCTCGTCGACCTTCGGACGTCACGCCTGCACGGAGTCCTTCGGGCCGTATCCTCAAGTCTCCCTCGGGGAGCGTCGACATGCGACCCAGGAAGACTGCTGCCGAGCTGGAGGCCGAGTTCGACAAGGAGGATGCCGACGACGACGACCTCCCAGACGATTTCACTCTCTCCAACGTACCTCTATCCGCAAAACTGTACCGCACCGCTTACAGCAACACTCCCTCGGCTGCCTCGTCCGCAGTCCAGTCAGCCGCCCAGTCGCCAAACAACTCTCCCGAGCGGACAGGCGCTGCCGACTCGCACGTGCGAAGGAAGTCGAACGCGACGGCTAGCCCGAGGCCAGAGATGCCCCGTCCCCGCGCCGACAGCGAGGTCAGCGTCGCACTGACCCCAGCGACACCCCACTCTGCCAGCTTCAGCCAGAGCCAGAGCCCGAGCCAGGGCCAGGGCCAGGGCCAGGGCCCTCCCGGCCTCCGACGTTCTTCCACGAGCGGGCCAGGACCACGACCGTTTCCTCCCAGACGCTTCGGCTCCTCGATACCCTACGGGCCAGGCGTCAACGGCCGACCCAGCAGGCCACAGCCTCAGTCGGCCGCCTCCAGCCCCGTCTTCAGCCCTGACGCGCTGATGCGATCGGGACGGACCAAGTCGTGGAACGAGGCGTTTGGCGAGCTCAACGTGGAAGCCCGCGAGCTGAACGACGTCCTCGCCATGCACGAGGAGGAGCTGGAAACAAAGAGCCAGCAGCCCTCGCCCAACGCCTCGCCACGGTCCAGCGTGATTGCCGAGAACGGAGACAGGCCCGCACAGCAGGAGCAGCAAGAGCAGCAGCAGACGCAACAACAGCGCAGCAAGAGCAAGACGAACTCGCTCCCCATGCCAGTCCGACCCCTCTCCGACCAAGGGCCCATGACGAACCGGTCCAAGAGCGGCGTGTTCGAGTACTCGTCCAAGGGCCAGCCGCTGCCTGCGCTGCGCAAGGACGAGCCGGTGGCCATCATCAACGACGCCGCCAGCATGGAGGGCAAGGGCAAGGGCCGCGAACGCCAGGCCGAGGAGGGAGCGAGTGCCGGCAACGGTGGAAACAGTGCAAGCGGAAACGGAGCCAGCCAGTCGCCCGTCCTGCGCGGCCGCGCCTTCACCCAGGGCGCGCCCATGCCGGCCAGCAAGGAGAAGGAGAAGGTGCTCAGCCGGACCCGGCCGGGCTGGCTGCCGCCCAAGGACCGCAAGGAGGAGGAGAAGCACCTGCGCGAGTGGCGCAAGATGATGAAGGGCGTCGACATGGGCGAGATTGAGGGGCTGATCACCACCGGTGCTGGCCGGTGAATGGACGAATTTTTACCCAGCCTGGCCACGGCACAGGGGTCGAAGAATTTGAGGAAGCAAGTCGATGTAACGAAAGAATGAAAGAAAGCATTGACGATGACAATAGTCTGTTTGCCTGGTTTTTTGGAACAAGGCAAGCCCAGCGGCTGAGAAGAACGCAGTCATTCACGGTTTTTTCTTCTTCTTCCAGGAATTGGATAAGATACATATCTGTACATGAAGTCACGATAACCACGGAGAGCAAAGCGAAGCGAAGCGAAGCAAAGCACAGCAAGTGAAGCGAAGCGAAGCACTATTAGCGAGACAGGGGAAGGGCAGGGTTCGCGAAAGTCGAATGTTCTGATCAGCCTTACCTTACCTTACCTTACTTGCCTTGTTGTTACTATTACTACTACAACAATTACTATTATCAATTTACTTTCATTCTGAATTTATAGTTGTGGCACACATGATGCGTGATGCGTGAAACGTGATTCCTAACGTGAGGTGCGAAGCCAAAGAGTCATCCACATCAATGCGTGACGTTCAGCATGACTATCATCTGTCACATCAACCTGTCTTTCGAAATAGTGCCCGATGCGACTGAAGAGATCCAAACCGGACCGGCGCTTGCTGCAACAACCTTCTCCGTATATCTCCATTCCATGTCATTGGATTCAATAACGGATGATTTTTGGCTTCTTGCAAGATCTATTCTTGTTCTGAGAATGTGTGTGTGTGTGTGGGGGGCATCGATGACTGTGAAGGTTGATTTATTGACGATGTATTTGTTGTGTGGGATCGGAAGGGATAGGGAGGAGGATGATGTGTGTGAGAGAGAGAGAGTGTGTATACATCGCTGGTGATGTATATGGCTTGATTGGTCCGCAAAGGTCTGGATCGAGAGGCCGTGGGTGGTCGGAGTTCGTGTGACTATGCGCCGCAGTCAATGGGTAGCCAGAGCCATGCGTCGGGGAATAACGAATCTTTTTCATTACTGGCGTTACGCAGTGAAGCCTGATGCTATATACCAAAAAACAAAAGCAGCGAAAAAAACCCCCCCCCAAAGGCGTTCAATCCCATCCCATCCTAAACCGCGTGCCTCCCATCAGATATCAGTAACCAATACAAAAAAAAAAAAAGGAAATAAAAAATCAAGTCTGAAGCTCAAGCTGCCCCGCCTCATCGCCACCGTCGTCCGGCTCATCGCGCGCCTCAGTCCCGCGGTTCGTGTTCCGCTCCGCCTCGCGCTCCGCGTTACGCGCGATCCACGGCTCCTTGAGCGGCTTGACCAGGTTCGGGTTGACGTAGCGCGGCCGCTGGCGCTGCTGCTCTGCCAGCACGCTCTGCCATGGCGCGGACCCGTTGAGGGTCGCGTCAATCCCGCCTAGAGCTGGTGTTAGGTTTGATGGGCTGGGGAAGGGGTCGGGCCAGCGGAAGCGTTGCTGGCTTTGGCTTTGGCTCTGGCTGTTGCTGTTGCCGTCATTGTTGTTATTGTCGTCTTCTTCGCCGTCGCTATGTACGTCGCTGCTCATTATGCTGGCTGCCATGCGGTTTTCCTCGGCTTCCTCGTGAGCCTCGCGCAGAGTCCGCAGGGCGATGTTCTTCATCAGCGGCTCGTAGGTGCGTCGGTACCAGGACATGAACCAGATGGTGGCCACGATCAGCGGCGCCACTAGACCCGCGCGCACAAACGCCTGCTTCGACGCCAGTTGGCCGGCCATGATCAGTTGGAGCACAACTAGTCCTGCTGCAAAGCGGACGCACATCATCGGCCACGCTCGCCCTGTTCCATATTGGTTCTGGTCCATCGAGTACAGGAGCTGATACTTGTAAATAAAAGAGCCGAGCGCGAAGTAGCAGAAGCCGATGGCCTGGATCGTCTCCGTGTGTCGCATCACGCTGTACACGGTGCAGATAAGCAACATGAATAATGTCTGCGGGATGAAGAAGCCGTATGTGAACGTGCCTGGCTGCGTCAGCTGGCTGTAGTCGCGCGGCGTCTGCGCCTGCAACGAGTAGTACGGATGCAGCGCCACAGAGCCAAATTGCAGCAGCCGGAACGGAAACAGACCAAACGTCTGCAGCGCGATGTAGTTCATGTAGAAGCCGGACATGGTGATTAGGCCCTGTCGGAGCGTGAATGCAATCTTTGGAAGGTCACGCAGGTGGGAGTCGAACGTATCCCACAGTGCGAACGCTGTCGTTGCGGCACCAAGGACAGTCAACACGATGAAAAGGTTGAAAAAGGTGAAGAAAAAGTTCTTGCTGATCAGCGACATTTCGATATCCGCTAACGAGGTCATGCCTTGCTTGTAGGAGAGGTACTCGTAAAAGTATGGCACAATAACGTTGAGGATGGCCAGGAGAAGGGTCGGAACACCAGACGTCACCAGCACCTGTATGTTAGGATGCTCATATAGGAAATCGTACACCTTGGGTGCGGCCGCTTTGAAGTTGTTCATCGATGTGAGACCAGCGAGCGGAAGCAGCAGGAAGGACCAGATAATTGTTAGCCAGAAAATGAAGACAGTGATGCTCCATGATCGTACCATTCGGGTCTTGCGTGACAAATATGTGCTCTGCCATACCACACCAGATGGCGAGGGCGAGGGATTCGCTGTCAGTTGCATAGGCTGTGGATCAAGAATCGCCTGACAGGCCATCTGACAGGCAGCTATAGAGTCGAGGGTCACAAAAGCCAATGGCATGGGCCGGTACTCCTTCCTTCGAGCAGCTGTGATCTTCTCATCGAGTCGGCGCAGCTTCTCCTCGTAGTAATCGATAGCGTCCACTTTCCGGGTCTGCAGGTTCATGAAGCCATACCAGAGCCGTTTCTGTGGTCGAGGCTTGTCGTACGAAAGCACGTGTGTCCCGCTATCGGCACCCTGCGAACCGTCCAGCAGCCGGGCTTGCTCCTCATCTCCTTGGCCGCTACCATCCCCACCATAATCTGATCCGCCGTAACGTCGCTTCATGCTCTTGTCGTCCGTCTTACCACCCAGATGCTGCGTCCAGGCTTGTTCTAGGCTCTCCAAGAGCGGCTTCCGCTGTGCCATCAGCTCATCCAGCTCGTGCCAGTCGCGACACAGCGTAACGCTGTCCACTTTGCCAATCTCGAGGTTCTCCACAGTCTCCTTGATTTTCTCCTCCGTCCTCAGCTCCTCGGGAATGCCAGACAGTCGGATGGTGCGGTCAGCGACAGAAGACCGGACCGCGAGGTATTTTTGCCGCACACTGATCATTTTCTGAGTCTCTTTAACGATGAGCCAGATTCCGACGGCTGTGAAGAAGTAGACGAATATCCAGTATATCCAGAGGTAATCATTTCCTTCCCACTCTGGCATGTAACCGCCATCTCCACTTCCATTTCCACTGGCTCGGTTGAGTGAGGCGTGGAAACCTCTACGGCGAAGCTCAGCATCACCTCCCTCGTCACCGCCATCACCACGTCCTGGATTCGACTCCGGGTCATAGACTTTTATGACTGGGAAGATCACAGATAAGCCGAAGAATAAGGTGACCGCAGTAAACTTCATGGCCAGCTTGAAGAACCTCAGGAAAGCATAGGCGTCCAAGCCGGCGCTAGCCAGAACCTCCTCTTCCGTGATCCTCCATACCACCGGTATCCACCCGAAGAAACTATCCGGAAGCTGGGGCAGTGGTGACGCCTCAGATCGTCTTTTCTTCCTCGCTGAATAGAGAGAAGTCCATCTCGGGCGCCAGAGGCAAAAGGCAAGGAATGCTGAAAGGCCAAAAACGACTGATATGGCGAGCTGGATGATTAGAGAACGGCCGGTGTTGGCGAAGGCGTCGCTAATTGATTTCGAGTCCTTCTCAAACGGGCGGAGCCATGCATCGTCGTCCATTTCTCCGAGTCATCAAGACAGGACGCTCACGGCAGTATTGGTAGCTTTTTATCGAAAGGTGTGGTAGAGCTCGCGTGTTCGCTTTTGGCTGGAGCTGGTTGTGTTTGCCGCGTAGCTCTGCTGATCAGAACAAGCGAGGATATAGTGGAATTGCGATGATGCTGAAGGATTGAGTGATCGAACTTCCTTGCTTTGGGCACGCGGGTAAAACAGAGTTCCCGCGGGCGCATGGCGGCAAGGCGGCAATGGATTGGCGGCGTAAGATGGCATCATACCATGTCTACCGGCAAGCGAGCAAGCGAGGGCTTGGCGTTCGTGCCTCCCTCGATAGTGAATGTCTGCCTGTGTATCTCCTTCCGTATACAGGACGCAACTCTCAAAATTTTCTCCGCAAAGAATTTCACATTGATCACTGGCAGAGCTCCTTTTGCAGAGACTTTGCCTTTGTCAGGTGACACACCCGCTCTTGCATGCCCCGAAACGTAGTCGTCTAGAGTGGAGCAAGCCTCGCATGCACGTGCTGACTGTGTTCTACCATCGAATGTGATCAAGAAAATTTAAATACCTTCGTTCTGATCGAGAAGCAACGCGTTGTCCATAGAACAACTCGTAGCTGCATACTCAGTACATCATAAGATATGCTCGCCTGGCTGTCGCTTTTGCGCATAGCCCTGGTTTAGCCATCGTCCTTCACATTCGTGCGATCACACTGCGCAAGAGTCTCAGTACTTTCTACCTGAGTTCAATCAAGATGGCAAATATTGGATGTCGTAACGCCTTGAACATTCTGCTCGCAAATCAGCCTTTCCGGTCCTGCAGGTCATTTTGAATCGTCTCCATGTTGTGTCTGGGTAGGGAAGTCGTTGCGAATTGCCTAACTGGGTAAAGCTAGTTCTCGTTCAGTTTGAACAAGGCTGTGGTCAACGGCAAGCCGTGGGCCAGAAGCCCTATCCGTCTTCACCAGATTGCCATAGTGTGACAGAGATCCTGCTGGACTCGTGGTTGATTACGCATATCCTGGAGTACATACAGACGAGGATCTGATAATTCTTAAAGCTATTGCCTGCACTACTTCGATGCCATCTTCTGCAAACAGCTTCTGACTTGAACTGAGGATCCTCGCCCAAGATGCTGGCAAACGGCTATCCCAGCGTCTTCAATAAAGCTTGTTTCAATTGCAATGATCGGATCTCAACAAAGCTTGCTTCAGTTCGAACTGTTGATGAGGACCACATTTTTCCAGATCTGACTCGGACGTTGCGAAGGCACTACCCTGACACCGTCATGATAAACGAGTTCGAGAACCAATAGAAATTTGCTGCATCTTTTGCCGATCCCTCTCTTACCAATGTAGCTTACTTAATCTTTCCCAAAGTAGGCCATAACCTTGAGGCACAGCAAATTTTGTCCGTGCCGGAAGTATGCGTACTTGGCTCGTAATTCAAGCGAAGAAGCAGGTGGTGCCTGTAGCCTTCTGTGGGACGCTGGCGTGCCGGTGGGTACCAGGTTGGTGATGCATTAGGCCGTATGCAAGCCAGGCACGCTTGTACTAGTATGATTTGGAGCAAGTCGTTCGAGCCGGACAGCGGGCGGTGTGAAAGACCTCGCCAACCCGGCATCTTGGCTTCGAGGCAAGGCCAGCTCAACGTGCGTCTGATATATGTCAGTACCAGTCTCTTCTCAGAATCGTCTGTTTCGAGGATTTGGAACGTTTGCCTGCTCGCCGCATTCGGCCCAACTCATTTTAAAGACCGAACTGCTACCGCAAAAGTCCCTCCCAGCACAGGTCTGGCAAACTTTCCAGCTTCTCCAGCTTCTCCATCCTCTCTATTTCCCTCCCAGATTATTCACGGAGGGAGATTATGTGTTGCATATGAATGGCCACAGAGCAAGGCAGCAATGACCTCGGCGTCCACAGTGTCACAAAGATCTGACCCATGTGACTTCAAGTTGTGAACAACATCAGGCATCGTGAATGGGGGCAGCCTTGCTCCAAATGCCGGTTGTCGTCTGACCTCGCTAGAACTTTGTGAGCATCCGCTTTGCCGCCGGCCGCAAAATTTGCATACCGGATTCAGATGTCCTGCGCATCGCTACTTCCCGTTTCGCGTTGTTGCAGGACCGAGTGCTGGGATGCTCCTGCCTCAAAACTGAAGTTAAGAACCCGCACACTACAACTAGTGCTACGTGATTGTCAATCGCTCTTGCCGTTGACTGCCTCTACCGGCCGCTTAGGCAGCGCAGGAGAATTTCCCCGGTGCCCTCGTCCTCGTCCTCGTCCTCGTCTCCCCAGATTTTACTTTCTTACTCCTCCGGTCTCTGCATACATCCCAAATCTTCTTGGACCAGCCTGCCAGCGCCTACGGTCTGGAAGACTGTGAGCCACTAATCACGTATACGGTTCGGACTCCCCCATGTTGGGGCCTGGTGCCATGCATCTTCATCCTTCGAAACGGCTGGCCGGGCTCTGATCTTCCTACAACATGTCAGCATTTTTGCCATCGCCAAAAGTTGTAGTCATTGTGGACTGAAGCTGGACTGGATGCCGGCGATGGCGTCAGATGCCAGCGATCACACATGGAATGCTGGCCCCGAGTTGGCACTCCTCAAGGGTATGCCTCTAATTTCAAGTTGTACCCAACATGCTTTCCGCTGCTGATGCCAGTGTTCCTCCCGCTATTGCGTTACTGCTCACCTCTCTCTACCTGCTGTTGCCGTGCTTTGACCTTTCCGCCTATTCTTTCAACCTCAGGCTTCGAGGTGATCTCACGAGTTTGCCTATCGTGCTCTTGTTGCTTCTCCACTGTGCTGCAGCGCACAGGAACGCCTTAGCACGTTCTAGGATATGCCGACAGGTGATTACGAAATCGGATCCGGCTGTGGAGCTCGTCATTTCATTCTTCCCATGTCCATTTTCCGCGTGTGGCCGTGCCCGAGGTCCATGATTGCCCGACACGGCCATTGCGGCTTGCATGTGCGGCATATCGACCCTTCACTGCGAATACAACATGTCGGCGCTTGATGACGGACCAGTATCATTGGAGATTTGCCCTCTTCTCGCTCTGATCTAAAGCACTCGCACCGTCTACCTGGGTTTCCCTGCTTTGATTTTTCTGCAGCTACCAGTTGAATAAAAAGGGGGTGGGTGGTTGAGAGGGAGGGATGCGCCGGAGGGGTTGCTGTGGTGTACGTGTGGATAGAGGAGCATGAACGTCGCCAGTGTGGCTTTCTCACGGCCTCAGGTTCCTAGCAAGCAGACGATAGCGTCTTTCCTTTTTCTAACAAATCACGATAAGTTGGTGGGCCTCCGTTTCAGATGGGGCAGCTGTGAAACCGCCAACCGAAAGTCAGCACCCAGGTGTACGGGCTTGAGGGGATCCGTCCGGCTCAGGCTCTGACACGAGATTGGTTCCCACGTCCGCTGTCACCTCTCCTCCGGCCCTGCTGGGCTGCCAATGGTGCCTGAGCGTCCAGCGCCCAGAGCTTTGCTAACACCGTCCGGTGGGGAAATTTGGTCTCTCATGGCTGCACCTGCATCTCCGTCAGCCCTCCACCAGAGACGCTACAGCAACCACGTTCACCAACGCCGCTGCTACTGCTCATCATCAACCCGGCGCAAGCGCGAGAGAGAGAATCGGAAAAAGAGATCGAAGCAGCATGGCCGATCGGACAAGAAAGAGCAGGATGAGGATATCGAGACGTGAAGACAGGAAAGAAAAGTAATATGGAGAAACTACAGAGCTACCAGCAGGAAGTTCCCCCCCCGCTTGCAGCCGCCCGCCTCATTTGCGACCCGCAGTCTTTTTTGGCGCTGCTCCACTTGCTCTTCAGCTTCTTGCTCACACTACTTACAGCCCTTTCCCACGTTATTTTGCTTGTTGCGGATCTGATGCTCGCTTCTGCCCTCGGCGTGGAGACCAAGAATGCTCGCGCCAAGAGGGAAACTGAGAGACGAGAAACGGGAAAAGAGGGAAAGAGAAAGAAAAAGCATGCGTGAGGACCAACAAATCTTCGGCTGTTTTTGTGTGACCGCAGAAGCTCGGATGTGAAGGCAATCCATTCCCCGAGCGGTTCTTTTGAACCAGCAGCAAGCTCTCTAAGCCACATATCGACTCGGTCCTTGCTTTCTCAGACGGGCGTGCAAAGCTAGCTTGATTCTTTCCTGCCGGCCAGACTAAAACCAGCCTGATATCGTCGCATCGTCATCCACCGGCGCCGGGGGTCCCTACTCCCAGCCCTCTCGCTGGTAGACGACGTTCCGAAAGCCGTGCTGGGTAGATCCACGAGGATGGACCTGGCCATGGACCATTCACGTCCACCCGTCTCTGCTTCGTCCACTTCCTCGTCCCCGGTTGCCGTGGCGCTAAGATTTTCCACCGCGGATAGCTCGCATGAGTGAACAGTCACTTGACTTTGTGGGGGGTCGCTCTGCTTCGCAAGTGGACGCTGCTGGCGCCAGATCTAGTCTTCGAAGCTCTCTCTCTCTCTCTCTCCCTCGTCGCCCTCGAAGAATCTCTCATCCTCTTGTTTGCTGCCTTGTCCGCTCCCGCAAGGCGCCGATGACAACGTGCAGAACACGATCTCTAGCGTGCGCTCTCTCTTCCATCATGTTGCGTCAGCTTGACTCCGGTACTCTGTCCTCCTCCTATTCTTCCCTCTTCATCCGCGTCCATAGTAAAACCAAAAACCCCCTCTTCCATCCATCCATCCATCCATCCATCCAACCATTCAAGCACCCATCTCTAGAAAGAGGTCGCGCGCGGGTGAGGGAAGTCATTCGCGGACGCTTTTCCTGGTCCCGTGCCACCACAGATGCTCGTCACTCGCTCATGGGCGTGCGTGTGCCGACAGACCGTCGTCTGACATGGTGGCCAATAACATATCCTATCATGTCTTGTCTAACTTCCTTGTATTTTAGCACCATGGCCTGACGTCCAGTCGAAACCCCTCCATTGCCAGTATACCCGAGTACCAAGCTGTGGACGGCATTGATGCGCCTTTGCGAGCACAAGAGTTCTCTGTTGAGTAGAAGGGTGTTTGAGAGCTCAAGAAGACCTAGAGGGAAAAACTTCTGCTACTCTTCTTTAAAAAAAAGGGAAGTAAAGTGAAGGGAGACAGAAAAGACTGAGAATTTTCAGTATGTGATCCCACTCGCATGGTCTCGATCTTCCCTTCACTTACCCACAAAGCAACCCACACCCGCACCCAAGCCCAAAAGTGAACATGCCACACTAACGAACTTATTATCTACCTTCCCTCTCTCTCGCTCCCGCATCCGTGCTCTCTCACACACCTTGATACATCATTCACTCAATAAGTTCTCTCCCACACACACACACACACACACTCACACTCACATTCTCTCCACAACTCTCTCTCTCTCTCTCTCTTTGGTCAAGCTTTGCCCCTTCGTGACACGCGCAGGCCGGGTATACCTGAAAAGCGTGTTATACTGCCGAGATGATCTGCATCTAGTCTTCTCAGCCACTCTCTTTGCTCATTGCTATGACCCGTGACGGCCGAAACTTCTCTAACGAATCCCATTGCTTTTCCGACCACACGCTCTTTCGCTTCTATCAGATCCCGAGCGCGCACACAGAGCAGAAACAGCCGCGCCGTTTTCCCTCTCCACTAATGACCCTTGGCGTGAAAAGATGAAGACAACAGGCATCCAGTCGCTTTCAAATGAGATCCTCCGCGATATCCTCGACCAAATCGACGCTGATCCTGAGCGGTCCATGAACATTGACCGCCGGGCCTACTTGTCTGTCGAAAGTTTCCGACCGCCAGACCCTCCCCCTCCTCCACGTGCCCAGGACGTCGCCAACTTCCGGCTGACGTGCCGCCGGTTTGCCGAGCTGGGCGTATCCCACCAGTTCACAAGGATAGCCACCCGCTTCTCCAACCGAGGTTTGCAGAGGCTCGAATGGATCGCTGGCCAGCAGCATCTGGCCCGGCACACAAAGAAGTTCTCCTACTTGATTCCGAACTTTTACGTCGAAGGTACGGCCTGATCTCTCTCTCTCTCTCTCTCTTCCTTTTCCTTCTCCCCAAAAAACCCCATCCTTCGACTGCTCACCCTTTCTGGTATACTTGAAACTTTCTCTTTGCCGTTCACCATCTCCCGCGTTTTGCATCTATGGGGGAAAAGCCAGCTCAAAGGAAATGTTTCTCTAAACAGGTCGTACCCGGATTCGAGACCTCCTCGATGACGCTGATGGAGAGCTGCAGCTCGACCCAGAATCTCTGGAGGCTAAGATTGAGGAGCAGCTGCGGATAACGCGATCGGGTGTGGATGGCAGGATCTTGAAGAAGGCGATGCGGGCATTCACGTCTCTTCAGCACGTACAGATTCTGCGACTCCAGGATCAGGCGGATAGTGCGTTGATAGACTACCTTCACGAGAACATCCAGCACTCGGAGACGGTCGACCTCAGCTGGCCGCCGGCATGCACACACGCAAGCCAGACAATTGCAGACGCCCTTGCCGAGGCCAATTCTCCCGTCACCAGACTCAGCGGCCCAATGATGAACCCTCAAAGCGTCTTCGACCTGATGGACAGAGCAGGCACGAGTTTCTTGCCTCTTGGGGAGAAGCTGACCTGTCTCGAGCTGCACTTTGACGACGCATACGATCTGAGAAACAGGATGAGCCGACTCTCGGAGGTATTCCATGTGTGCTTCAGTGCGGCAAAAAACATGCAGGCTGTTCATTTGGGCTTTCCATCAAGGGCACCACTGGACCTCCCGCTCGAGACCGTCTTCAACAATGTTCGGTGGGACAAGCTGCGGGCATTTGGCGTCCAAGCGTGGAGGCTTCATGGCGATGAGATCCTGAACTTTGCCAGACGGCATAGAAGATCTCTGCGTGGCTTACGGCTCAGAGACGTTCTGCTCAGAAATGGAAGCATGTGGAAAGATGTCCTAGCGGCGTTGAGGGAGGAGATGGAACAACTCGAATGGGTATCCCTACGCAGAATTGACTACGAGGTCAACTTCGACGCTCTGTGGTCGGGCTCTATACAGATACCTACCGGTTGGCCTCCGCTACTGGCAAGTGACAGCGAGGAGAGCGATGAGGACGGCTTCCACCATGTCAGCCTGAGTGATGACGGTCTGGCTGCGAATGACGATGTCCAGTACGAGGACGTTGGCGACAACCATGACGATGACGACAGCGATAACGACGACAACGATGATGACAGTGCGAGCTACGTTGGGTCTGATGTCGCCAGCCTTGCCGACAGTGACGAGGGTCCCGATTCGAATGAGCTGGCTCTCACACCGGACACCCAAGTGGCTGTGCCCACGTGCACTTGCGAAAAGAGTGGAGGGCTGCCGGCAACAGCGGATGAACTCGGAGACAATGGCAGGTCCGTGGTGTATCAACAGAGAAAGCTCTGGGAGAAATGGGTTGTCGGCCGCTGCCCAGAGCATGGTAAGGGAGAGGAGCTGCAGTGATGCCTAAGCCGCCGGTTACGGCTGGGCTTCTCCTCATTCTCCTCTTCCTCTTTTTTTTCTTCTTCTTCTTTTTTTTCCCTTGAACGTCATGCGCATTGCATAGAAGCCTCTCTGCAGGAACAGGGTTTAAATAGCGCTTCTGAAACTAGATCATCGTGCCCGGTTTAGTTCGATGATCCTCCATTGGCCTTTGACAGTGCCCTTTAATCATGCATATTACATAGCAATCGAGAAAGTTCCTCTCCGCTCTGGGATGACCACGTGTTGAATGCTTTTGATGATGGGAACCTTTGATATTTTGCTTACCGATCCCAAGAGTCATCTCCATGGACCTGGAAAAAATTTCTCACATTGTCCAGCTTCTTGCCTGCACTGAACTTGTCGATGAGGATTGGCACATGCAAGCCACCCGTCTCCCGAGCACATGTCCCGCCCTTTCTTGTAGCCTCCGAGTCTTCTCTCTTTAGTCATGGCTCTGAGAAGTTTGCCGCCCCTTCAGTCTCCTGAACAACATACTTTGTAGATAGCAGTAGAGATGACTCGTCAGTTCCTGTGATCAGAGCTGCCGTTGTCATTCAACTGCTCTTTCTGCTTGCGAGAGATGCCATCGTGACTGCCTGGGTACGTTCATGTTGATTGCATCTCTAGATCCGATACCGTGCAGGCTGCACTTGATGGCGGATGCAAGAAGCAGCTTCAGTTCATTCTCTCACGATCTGGAATCTCGCTGTAGCGGCTTTTGATCCAAGCATGCCCTGATGAAGGCCTGATCCAGGCCATTGTTGGCTCTTAGTGCAGATGCCTGGAGCGACGCGACAGCGGATATGTCGGAGCCCTTCTCCGAATATCACGTGCCTTCGTCTCCTATCTGGTCGCGTGCCCGCGTCACGTTTACTGCTGACTCTCTGAAGTTGGTCAAGGCTGCATCAGACTTTCCAGCTTGTCATTGAATTTTGCTTGTGAATGCTGTCAGGCTCACATCGCACTGCAGATCTTGTACTCTCCTAGCCTTGGCTTCATCTGTGCAAGTGACACACCGACTCCACATATTCTGCTGCTCTGAGTGAGACACAGCGCGCGTCTATTCCTGCTGATCTGAAATTGAAATGTCCCGAGCTTGCTTTTTGAACACCATGATGAATACAATGAAACCAAACATGAGTCTTCAGAATGGAATCGTCAACAAGAGCGAACAGACAGCGTGTATCTAGAGAAGACAGGCAGCAAGCTCATCGGAGGCGCACGAGCGCTCCATCATCAATTGGATCAAATTCAGAGGAGCAGGAAAGGGGAAGCATTGAACTTCAAACACTTGCCAAGACTGGTCAGCGCCAAGAAGAAATCGAAGACAGGCACTCAAGGAGATCATCACGTTCCAGGAACCCAAAAGAAGTTACCGGAAGCAGCAAGAAGCATTCGTCAAAACGAAAGCTTGAAAGGCGACACAGCTATTCTGAGCGATCGTTCGTCCCGCTTGAGACCATAGCAGAAAGCGCTGAAGCACTGCGGCAAGTGGCAATGGATCATTCAGACAGGGAGGTCATCGCCACGCTGGGTCGCCAGTCCAAGAGCATCTCCAGAGAGCTGCAGACGCTCCTAGACGCTCAGAGCGATGGGCTCATGAAAGCTTTGGGCGGTGGCCCTGTCATGTCGGCAGCAAACTCACCGGAAATGTCCGTCAGCAAATCAGTGACACATAGGCCTGCCAGTTCGGTCAGCTCGAGATCTGGGTCTCGCGAGCTGGTTTTCCGTGACGACCCGATGGCGTCCACGCATCACCTGACCGCGTCGTCCACACAGCTTTCAAAGTCGCGTCTGTACACCACACCAAGCCACGTGACACCTGTCCGCCAACCGGCAAAGGCCAAGCCACCAAATCTCAAACAGGCGCGCAAGGGCATTGCAGCAAGACTCAAAGCACTTTCAGGTGTCAAAGACAAAGAGGCCTTTTTATTCGACGACGGCATGCAAGACGGTAGCTCTGGTACTAGCAATCTCGAAAACATGACTAGGAAAAGAAGTTACCTCGAAGTGAGAATGCAGGAGATGGAGAGTGCAACCCTGCAACAAGCCGACGAAGAGCGCGAGCTCGCCAGCGAAGAGCGTGCCCTCGAAGAAGAAATCAGTCGACTTGAGGCCCGCCTTGAAGATCTCAAGGTCGACCTGAAATTCAAACGCTCCGAGCGTCACAGCCTACAAAGCGAGCGCGAGGCAGCCGTGAGCAGCTGGAAGAACGCCCTTGCTGAGCTCGACCGCAAGATCAAGGAAGAAGTGCTCAGCGACAACGGCAAGTATGCAGGTGGCAAAGAAGGCCGCCGCAGACGTGAGCTCGAGAAGCAGGAGCGCATCAGGGCCGGCGGCATTGACCCCAACGAGGTCGACCCGCACGCAGTCTGGTCGCTGCCGGAGAGCAGACGCACGATCGAGATGGTGAAAGAGTCGGTCGAAGCGGACAGGAAGAAGGCAGAAGAACGCTCGCGTGCCGCCAAGCTCGAAGCAAAGGCGTGCCGCGAAGGTGCTGCCCTGTGGGAAGAAGTGGTGGAGCGCGTTGAGACGCTCGAGAGCCAGCTTCAGACGGCTATTGCTGCCGCCAATCGTCTCAACCCTCCTGATGGACGTCCTGGCGCCGCATCCTCAAAGCCCACTACAGTCTCACCGAGCGCTGAAACGGACGAATATCTCGCCAAAGGCGAAAAGGAACAGGCACGGCAGAGCAAGGACACCAATGAGCCAGCCGAAAAGGAGAAAGAGGATGTCACTCTACTGATGCAGAACTTCTTCGCCGATCTTGACGCCGGCACGGGCGAGGTAGCAGCAGCTCTGGCCCACGCTGTTGAGAACGGCTGGTCGCTCTTGGAAGTTGCTATCGGTGCCGAGCTGCAGGCCCTTCATACCGCCAGAGAGCTCCTTGGTGATGCCCTGGTCGACACTAAAGTGTGGTCGATGGAAGACCTCGCAGCGAGCCAACGAACCATCCGCCCACCGAACGATGCCAGCGCTGGCATTCTCGCTTCGTCATCAATCGATGCTCCCTCGGCCGGCGTGGCTCTCTCAGGCTCAGACAACACCACCACCACCACCACTGCTGGCCGCAACAAAGGAAAAGGAGTAGAGAAGCCATACCGTGACTACGAAGATGGCGATGACGACGGCCCCAGCGACCACCGCCCCACGAACGATGAAAATCCTCAGCACCGTGATCCAGCAACCGACAATCCTCGCAAGTCCAACCAGTCCACCGACAACAGCGAAGTCGGCAGCATCACGCGCGCTCAAACCGACGGTGCCAGGGACGGTGCCAGCGTCAGCGCCAGCGTCAGCGCCAACGCCACAGCTGAGCTGTCCGAACCAGCCAACAGCAGCGGCAGCAGTAGCCCGGAAATGGAGCGCGTGTCGTCCACGGCGTCTGCGTCCCGCTTCTCGTCCGTGCCGCTGCATCGTCGCAGCTTGTCGCAGCAGCTGATCCAGCACGAGAAGGAGCAGGAGCAGGATGACGACGGTGCTGAGGAGGACGATGCGGTGCATGATGGACCGGATCCACAGCTTCTTTTTGGCGATTGAGTTGGGAGGTGCCTCCTGGTTTTTGGGGAAACGGGGAAAGGGCGTCAATTGGGCAAAAGACAAAAGGAGTTCAGGATACCGGATATTCCAGCGGAAATTGATGAATACATTGGAAATGAAGAGAGATGAAAGTAGTGTTCAGTAGATAGGTCTGGGCTGACGAGTGAATAGAATCAAAAATCAAAAATCAAAAATAAATTCAGGTAAATACCTACCTAGGTACTTAGCAAAGTACCGACAATGATACCTAGCTGCATACTTGACGTGATATCGAGATAAGCACCTATCTGCCCACTTAGGTACTTAGGTACCTAGACAATCGAATGAATACCAGGCTATATAAATTGCAACATACTACGAGGAGTACCCGGCGGCATATCTATCACCATACTCAGCTACATACATTGTAACATGCTATGATAGGTACCCAGCTGCATATCTATCACGATACCCAGCTGCATGCTCCCACAGAGTACTACGATGAGAACTCACCCGCATATCCGTCAAAATACTCACCTGCGTACATCACAAGATACTGCGACGAGAAACTCCGCTGCATACTTAGATAGATACCCGCAACAGTATCTCGCCGCATACATCAAAAGATGTTATAACAAACACTCACCTACACACCCATAAAGATATGTGCGGCTACATACTCCGCAAGATACTACGATGAATATCTCTTTACCTGCATCACCCATCGAGGTGCCCGGCTACATGCTACTTGACATACCGCAACAAGTACCTATCCACATCCACTCCATTTCCATTATACCCCCAGCCATATCTTCTTTAGTACCTCATCTCCGTATTCTCATCCACACACATGAAAGTGTTTTTTTTTTTTTTGGGAGATACGAGCACCGATGATCGCATCTGACCTAACTCTCACTTGAACTTGTTTTATTTTCAAAATATTTTTTTTTTTGGTTCATTCCATTCTAAGAAAGAAAGAAAGAAGAAGACCATAATTCTTTTTTTAGATTCCTCCTTTTCTATTCACTTTTGTTTTTCCAAAAAGAAGAGAGAAAAAAATTGAAGTTATAAAAAATTGGGGGAGGCGGAGGCAAGGATGGATGGACTATTCGTACATACTCTCCCCAATCCTTTTCCATCCATCCATCCGTCCGTCCGTCCATCTATCCATCCTGCCCGTCATCATCACCGTCTTTGTATCCCGTCTCTTTAAATTGTTCTGGGCTCTCATACACCCAAGAATAATAATTTTTTCCCTGTATGCATCCAAAAAAAAAAAGACTCATGCCAAGCAAGCAAGCAAGCGTGCTAGATAGAAGAAGAAAAACAAAGAAGGGTAAAAATTCTTGTTTCCTCTCTCTCTCACAGCTTCATGCCGAGCAGCTCGTGCACCTTCATGCTCTGCCTGATGGACAGGTCCAGCATGATCTCCTCGGAGCCGCCGGGGATGGCGTAGGCGCGCACGTCGCGGTACAGGCGCTCGACCTTGGCGCCCTGGCCGCCGCGCGAGTAGGACAGACCTCCGAAGATCTGCGAGGCCTCGCGCGCGCAGTACTCGAAGGTGGTGGTGGCCTGGGCCTTGCAGCCGGCGATGGCGCCGCCCAGCTTCAGCATGGCCTCGGTCTCGTCCATGTGCATGCTCTGGAAGATGAGCGACTCCATCCAGGCGTGCGTGGCCTCGATCTGGCGCGCCATGTGCGCCAGCTTGAGCCGGATCACAGGGTGCTTGACCAGCTTCTGGCCGAAGGTGTATCGCTTGTTGCCGTACTTGACCGCCTGCTCGTAGCAGACGCGGGCGAAGCGCACGGCCTGGATGACGATTCCCATGCGCTCGTGGTTGAAGTTGGTCATGATGACTGGGAAAAGGGTCTGTTAGCAAAAAAGTTCTGTTCTCTTGGTGGTGCTGAATGTCAAGTTGTTTCAAACTTACCCTGGAAGCCACGGTTCAGCTTGCCCAGCAGGTTGCCGACGGGCACCTTGACGTCCTCAAAGGTGACGTAGGTTGTTCCACTGCTCCACACACCCTGGCAGTCCATCTTCCTGGTGCTCACGCCCTCGCTGCGCTCGATCAGCAGCATGGAGAGGCCGCCAGCGCCGGGGCCGCCTGTTCGGACGGCGACGGTGAAGTAGTCGGCGAAGATACCGTTGGTGATCCACTTCTTCTCGCCGTTGACGATGAAGTGCTTGCCGTCCTCAGACAGCTTGGCCTCGCAGCCGAGGTTGGCCACGTCGGAACCGGCATCCGGCTCGGTGATGGCCAGACAGATGCGCTTCTCGCCGGCCAGAATGTCGGGCAGCAGCCTCTCGACCAGCTCGGGCTTGCCGTGCATGATCAGCGGCGGGCAGCCGATGCCGAAGCCACCGATCAGGTTCCAGACCACACCGCCGGAGCCGATGCGCGACAGCTCGTCGGTGAGGATCATCTCGTGGAAGCTGTCCCATCGCTCGGGGGCGACGCTCTTGACGCGGTACTTGGCCAGGTGGGCGGGGAACTCGGCCAGACCCATCAGGCCAGCCAGGTAGCCGCGCCTGCCCATGTCGCGGTAGATCTCCGGCGGTACCGTCTTGGCCTCGTCCCACTCGGTCACGTACGGCTCCAGCTTGTCCTCGACCCACTGGCGCACCTCATTCCGGAAGGCGACGTGGGTCTCGTTGTAGTATGGCGAGTGGTACGTCTGGTACCATGAGGGGTCGGCGTAGGGGATCAGGTCGCCAAAGGCGTCGAACGGCTCCGAAACGGGCGACTCGATGCTGCCGCCGGGGCTGGCGTTGTTCTCCTGCTCCACCACGTCCTGTGCCGACTGGGCCACCGGCTCGGGCTCAGCCTGCTGCTTTGTGTCGAGAGAGCCAACCTGCAGCTTCTCCTTGTACTTTTTCAGGATGGAGTCGTTGTGGTATTTCCAGAACTGCTTCGAGGCGTCCTTGCCCGCAACACGCTGCAGAATCTTTTGGCCACCTGCAGGAAGAATGAACAGTTAGCCACGTTTCTCTCTAATCTGTACGAGTGTGGGATGGTCGCCACTCGAGCATCAGGCACACAAGATAGGCCATATCCGACGATTCGCTCCATGCACGTATTTTTTTTAAAAAATAATTTCGCCACTTACCAGGGTGCTCCTCCTGGAACTTGGTCAGATCGTAGACGTCCTCATCGACGATGATGAAAAGATCATCCTTGGTCTTGTGCTCGGCCACGTCGGCCGCGGTGAATGTCTTGGACATGGTGGCGGTGGGAGATAAGGAAGGAAGGAAGGAAGAGAAGTGTGGGCGCGGTCAGGTGGGAGGATGGTGTGGGAGATGGGAAGATCGAGGGTGAAGTCGAGAGGGAAGAGGGAGATGAAGTTGCGGATGACAAGGTCTATGAAGGGCTGAAGTCTGTCCTCGTGGCACCTTCGGCGTTCCTCCGTCAAGGTCTGGAGATAATAATTTTCCTCGGTGCAATTGGCGATTCCAAAAAGCAATGGCTGACGAAATGATTGCCAGACCGAAAGAATACTGCTCCAGCCCGAGGGTAAAGAAAAAGGTTGTCTTTTCACATGCCGGCAGACGCCCGCAGCAGCAGCAGCAGCAGCAGCAGCAGACAAGTCGCGGTGGCAGCAGAGCGGCAGCGAGCTGCAAGCGAGCTGCAAGCAAGCGCACGAGAGCGCATTATTTTCCATGCAAGTCATTGAATCGAGCAGCGTCAGGTCAAAGCGCAGCCCACGTTACAAGGGAGACCGCCACTGACGGAGTCCACCTTCTTGCGGGCAGCTGACTCCCCGGGGGCCTACAACTACAGGGGCTGAAGGGCGCCTGGAAGCGAGAACGCTCCCCGGGGGAAGGCAGCCTAACGCAGAGTCTCATGTGAAGCGCTTGGCGTTGGTGGGAGCCTGGGGACCCCGGAGTCGCGCCGCGAACGGCAGCAACGCTCCGTGGTCAGCTTCGGACGACCAATGATTGGATGAGGCGAGCGGCTGTCTGTTTGGTCTGTTCCCAGCCGAGGGCCGAGGCTTGCCAGCTCCCCACCACACTACACTCACTCACTCACACACTCACAGCAAGGCAGCTACTGCGGCAGGCAAAATGAGTCCCACCACACACGGCTTTTTGCTGCACAGTGGGAATGCTGCGTTGGACAACACAGTGACAACCTCCTGAGTCGAGCCAGCCGCCGGCTGTACATACCGTCTGCAAATAGATCTCGTCTCAGATTACCTTGGACTACCTATCATTGGCTCCGATCAACGGCAAAGGGTTCGCGGCAGCAGACCTTTGGCTTCGATGCCCCGGAAAAGTCAAGCAGATTGCACGCCACGTCGAAGCTCGGTATCTCGACTTTGCAAATGTCACGGAGGTGGTAAAGGCTGCACACTGACTGCAATGCACGCAAGCTACTCGTATATGCAGCAGATGATGATGATGATATCCTACCTTTATCAGACTCTCTGCATGGCTGGGCAGTCTGTGCGGCCAATACATGGGCAGAAGATAAGATATGCAGCACCTGCTGCATGGACTTATTTGCTTTGACAAATTTAGCCGACGTCTTTCGATTCAGCGGCAGTAATGTTTGTAATTCAATCACAGTAACTAGCGAGCAGTCATGGTCTTGGAGTGGTCCACAATTTTCCCCCTGAGAAGTATTGGTATTCGTAGCCTGAACAACTTTCTGGTGTGGCCGAGACTCCGAGTTGCAAGAGTCAATGTCTCTCTCTCTCTCTCTCTCTCTCTCTCTCTCTCTACGTCGAAACAATCCTCGGTCCATGCCGAAGTCTCCACTTGCTATCATCACTGTCTCGCCAAAAGCTGACAGCGTACTTATGGTTTGATCGGCTTTCCAGATTGCACTAAGCCTCATCGTGCATGAGATCTTGCTCTAAACTAGTGCCCGGAGCTTGACCAGCTCATCCGTGCTGAGGTCAAATGCCCAGTGTGCTCGAGCCGAGGGTACAGAAGCCCAAACAAGATTCGTTGAGAGTAAATCCACTGGAAATGTTTTCAGGAAGAACCTCGCTCTCTTCATTTTCCGTGTGGGATATCTTATTGAAATCTTTTGTTTTTTTTTTTTTTTTGGGGTTTTTTTTCCCGTCTCATTTCCGAAGAATTAATGGAGAAATCTACTCAAGGTGAAAACTAAGGTGAAAGACCAAGCAAATCAGCTGGAAGACCTTCAACAATGGATGATGCCATGTCCAGTTGTCACAGAATAATACATATGAGCTCTCGCTTGTCACTAGCCATACAACAAGTGAACGTTTATTGGAAGTCAGTCAGGAAATAGCAGGACAGCTCGTGACCGTTGCTGCGTGATCACTCTTCTGGGAGGCGGAGATGCAGAGTGGCTGTGCCGAGGGCCGGTTTGACTACAACACACCGCGGAAATCTACCACTAGCAGGGGAAGTTCTCTGTGGTGGCAGGTGAGACAGATGTACTCTGATGCACCCTTCCAAAGGCCAGACCCTTGATCGACTTGAGTGGCGTTCCGTGCCTTTTTGCTCTTCTCTCTAATCAATGTTTTACTTGTAGCTTCTGTTTGTCAAAAACATCATGTTTCCTCTTGAAAAATATATTCCCTTCTTTGCCTCAACCATCGACCTTCGTTATGTGTTGTGCCGAGCACCAGGCGCGAGACTCGTGTGATCTTGACCCTATCTGTTGAATACCATCTCCTTTGAATTCTGATATGTGAATGATTTAGCTGGTATAAAGATTTGCTCACCTCATGGTGTGATATTTTTTAATGCTGACTCGGGGGAATTTTCGTTTGTGAAGAATGTAGATCATTTGGGCCGTATACAGAAATACCCGTGTCACACACCACATATGAGTCACGCCGTAAAGGCCTCTTGAAAATGCATCATCCCGATGGCTCAGCTTCAGTATGTTTCTCGACGTTGCAAAATCAACATTTGATGTTCCCACAGAGGTTTGAGGAATTGAAGAAAATAAAAAGCTATGGCTACGAGCAAGAGAAGCGTCGTTGTAGTTGGGTGCGAATTCCCCGTCTGGCCTCATTTCATTCACAGCTGTTACTATGCTATCTAGTCTCGCTATAAGGCTCGCCTACACGGCTCCAATGATTACTTTTGTCCTTTACAGTCTGTTCATGACGATCGTGGCTACGGGCCGGATGACACATGCAGCAACTTCTTTCAGGTCTATTGTTCATATGAGGTGATGGATAAGAAACTGTGTATTGCTCTCTTCGAGGCTTCCATGATTCTTTTCTGAGCCTTGAACGAGCTGCTAGTTTGACGAAAAATAGTCTACCACTAATCCGAGATGACCCTGCTACGAGTTCGGCGAGCTAACAGTCACGCAGAGCTGGCATCCTCGGCCTGAGCAGCGCCCTGCGGCTGTCGGAGGCAGGCTTCCACGTCACGGTTGTCGCGAGAGATCTTCCAGGCGACCTACACATCGACTATGCCTCACCATGGGCAGGTGCACATTTCCGGCCTGTTCCAGTCACGAACGCAGCTGAAGCTCTCGAGCGTGAGCTCTCGGTCCAGACTTTCGGCTTCCTCAGGGACCTTGCGGCGACGCACCCAGAGTCCGGAGTGAGCATATGCAAGGGCATCGAATACTTTGATTCTCCTTCTCCAACCTACACGGACATGAAGCCTGAGCAGGCATATGCGTCGTGGGAGGGATTCCGTGTCTTGGCAGATAGTGAGCTGCCCAGCCCCGCCAAGTGGGGAGTGGAGTATGATGCGTGGGTCATCAACAGCCCGCACTATCTCCAATGGCTCCAAAACCGGCTTTCTGGTGATGGCATCCTTTTCATCCGGGCCAGCATCTCAAATCTTGCGGAAGCTGCTACATTTCTCGACAAGGAGTCGGCTCCAATCATCGTGAACACGACCGGAACCGGTCTCGAAGACCCAGATGCCTTCATTTCGCGAGGACAGTTCTTGCTGGTTGAAAATAAGTACGACCGCACCATCTCACACCATCACGCTGACGGAACCTCGACTGTCGTTGTGCCACGTCCTTGTGGTGGCGGCACTCTGATCGGAGGCTCCAAGGAACCTGGAGATAGCAACCCGGATCCTGATGATGCGACCACGCAATGGATCTTGGATCAGGTCTCACAACTCTGTCCCGAGATGCTGGCCTTGCCAAATGCAGGCAAACAAGAACAGGATGGGTTGAATGTGCTAAGAGTCAACGTAGGCAGGAGGCCAATGAGAAAGGGTGGCTTGAGATGTGAGCGTGAAACACTGAAAGATGGCGCCAAGTCTATGAATGTTGTTCATTGCTATGGTGCGGGAGGTAGTGGCTTCAAGATCAGCTGGGGAGCAGCTGGAAAAGTCACCGAGCTGGTGAGGCAGGTTGCCTCATAGCTACGTGTATAGGGGACTAGCCAACTCACTGAGCAGCTTCAAAAGGTGCGTAAAAGCACTTGAACTGGAGATACAAAGGAACAACAGATGATGCGTATCGAATATGGCTTCTAGTGTTCTGAAAAGCCAGGAGGCTAGGACGTTGGCTTGGCGTCTTGATCAGTTCATATTTCTGAGTTGCTTTTATCTGGTCGTGACTAAGCAACAAAGCTTGATAATCCACATTTCCAATAGGATTGAAGAAGCCATTATGTATGTGCACTCAGGTGTGAAACACATAAGTTTGAAAACATCCATGTATATTTGGAAAATTTGAAAGGGTGCTCCTAGACGAAAGGGAAAGCTAGAAAAGAAAAAGGTTGAAAATGTAGCGTTCTAAATAGCTCTAAGCTTGGCCAGCAACATGTCTAGCTGACGTCTGAAATCCAAACCAAGCACATTCCCCAGTCCCAATAGAGCTTGGCCACACTAATCTGCCAGCTGTGTAACCATTGGTGCTTTTGGAAGTCTTTGTGAGAGTTTGAGCTGGGGACGAGACAGATTCATCCACTCAGAGCCAGGCTCGTATCCCAGCCCCGCCACAATCAAATTGTATTGGATTTGTTGGTCTCAGGCTGACGACAGTTGACGTACCACGTAGTCCATCAGATCCCAGGAGTAGCAATCTTCCTTTTCAATCCCTCAAATACTCTCTGCTGCAAAGAAGAGAAGCGATCGAGGAGAGAAGAAGTTGGGACTGCGGCAGACAATTGCAAGTCAGGTGGCCGCATTCATCTCCGACTCCGAAAAGGCAGTGAATCTCGAGAGTGCACAGGGCTGCTCGTCATTTTGGTCTGCTCCACGGCCACAACCGCTCCTGCATCGATTGAGTCTTGCGGCTGATCTGAGGAGGACCTGCAGCAGCTGCAGCAGACAGTGACAGAAGCAGCAGCCGCCTCGAAGCCCTGGCTGAGCCAATCACTGGCCTTCGAAAGAGTGTGCAGACATGAACCCATACGGCGGCCAGCACGGAGGCCACGGCGGCCCTCGTTACGACGGTCAGCCTGATTCTAATATGTACGGCATGGGACAGCAGCACCAGCACCAGCAACAGCAGCATCAGCAGCCGCCGGTCTTGGCTTCCTCAGCAGGCAACGGCGGAGCTGGAGGCGGCACAACACCACAACACGGAATGAACGCAGGCGCGCATACCGCCCCGCCAAACACGGGCATGATGCCAGCCCGACCTCAATATTCACGGCAAGCGTCAGACATGTTCAACCCGTCACAGCATCACGCACAGCAGGCGCAATACGTTGAGCAGCAGCAGCCGGCATACAGTCCCAACCACGACCGACCGCCCGGCTCGTCATCAGGCCTGCCTGGAGGAGGAGGTGGAGGAAGCGGCGGCGGTGGAGGTGTTGGAGGAGCAACAGCAGCAGCAGCAGCAGCAGTAGGAGGAGGAGCTCTTGGCCCAATATCGACAATAAGGCCGCCGGCAAGCGCTGGCAGCAACAGCAGCGCGCCACCACAGTCGGGTGGCTCTATCCCACAACTTCCTCCCCTGTCGACTCAGCCGCACTCATACCAACAATCGTCGTCGTCGAGAGTTTCGACCGCGCACAGCTACTCGCGTTCCAGCCCCGAGTCGCGATACCCCACGACGCCCAGCAGATCCCTCATGTCGTCTCACACGCCTCAGAACGTGCCCTTCTCGCCGCTGGGCCTGGCAGACATCCGGGCGCAGGTGGAGGCAGGAAGCGACGATCCACAGAGCGCGTACCCTTTCGACAATGCGCAGCCGGGCAACTGCCAGTACCTGGCCCCGTGGCCGGCGTACGCCTTTGACTGGTGCAAGTGGCCGGTGCAAAACGGAGACTCAGCGGGCAAGATGGCAATAGGAAGCTATCTGGAGGACGGCCACAACTACATCCAGGTGCTAGACACCAAGATCGTGCCCGACCCGGACCCTGAGCCCATGCCGGGCGCACCACAGTACGGCGTCGAGTACTTTAAGACGGCAGAGGCGTCGCATTCGTACCCAGTGACTAGAATTCTCTGGGAGCCGCAGTCGTCGCAGAAGAAGACGTGCGACCTGCTGGCCACATCGGGCGATCACCTGCGACTGTGGTCGCTGCCGCAGCCCAAGGGCGGCAACTACGGCAACTCGCTCACGTCTCCAAACCGGGGCGGCAATGGGGGTTCTGAGGTGCCCAAGCTCAGTCCGCTGGCGCTTCTGTCAAACTCCAAGTCGCCGGAACACACGGCGCCGCTCACCTCGCTCGACTGGAACACGCTGTCGCCGTCTCTGATCATCACGTCGAGCATCGACACCACCTGCACCATCTGGGACATTCCCTCGCTCACGGCCAAGACGCAGCTGATCGCGCACGACAAGGAGGTGTTTGACGTGCGCTTCTGCGCCAACAGCGTCGACGTCTTCGTCAGCTGCGGTGCGGACGGCAGCGTGCGCATGTTCGACCTCCGCAGCCTTGAGCATAGCACGATCATCTACGAGCCCAGCGAGAAAGACTCGAAAGGTATGAACATCACATTCCAAGAAGATCATTTAGCAACGCCCTATACTAACAAAAACAATGCAAAACAGTATCCTCACCCGGCGACCAATCCCCCAACAAGCAATCCCTGATCCCCACCCAACCCCTCCTCCGCCTCGCCGCCTCCCCGCACGACAGCCACCTCCTCGCGACCTTTTCGCAGGACTCGCCCGTGATCCGGATCTTGGACGTGCGACAACCAGGCCAAGCCCTGCTCGAGCTCAACGGGCACCAAGCACCGGTGAACTGCATCGAATGGTCACCGTCCCGACGAGGCACGCTCGCGTCCGGCGGCGACGACAGCCTCGTGCTGATCTGGGACCTGGTAAACGCGCAGAGCGGAGCATCGGGCTCCTCCACATCATCAGCAGGAGGAGGCGCAGGCGGAGCGTCAGCAGCAGCAGCAATTGGTGGAGGTGCTGGGGGAGCAGTCAACGGCGGCAACCAGGCGGCGGGAGGCAGCGGCGCGGCCAACGAGCGCACGCCCTGCATGTCGTGGACTTGCGACTACGAGGTCAACAATCTGAGCTGGGCGCCGCAGAGCAGGCTGACGGGCAGCGGGAACGACTGGTTGGGGATCAGTGGTGGCCGCAGCATTTGGAGCCTGTGCGTTTAGAAGACGCAGATGAGAGGCATCAAGCGCAAGCCGATCATCCCCAGCACGGTGCCCGTGGGCAGGGAGGTCAAGACGCTGCTGTCGGCGGAGGATGTGGAGGAGGACGACGATCACGCAAGAGAGGGAGATGGCGAGGGCCAGGGTGTCAGGCTGGGTAAGAGTGTGGGTATGGATGGAAGTGTTGCTCTCGCCGACGATGACCGTGACGATGATGATGACGATGAATCAGAAGAAGACAATGAGAATGACAGCGAAGATGAGGAAGACGAAGAAGAAGAAGAAGATAACACTCCAGAGTCGAGGGGCGATCCGGACAACGACGTGTTCGGACCCGTTATGTACAGCTGAGCTTGTATGGAAACGATGAGTGAGAAAAATATAGCTTGTGGGTTATTAGCAGCAGCAGCAGCAGCGAGACAGCAAGTATCTTGATGAAGATGAAATTCAATGAAAGCTGCTGATGAGCTGAGAAATTGCAATTGACATGTGCCATGGAGAGCAGCGGTTTGGGGGCGAGATGAAAAAAAGGGCCAAGGGGCGAGCCCGAAAAGGATGAGCGTGAGCCATAAGAACAAATGGGGCGATGAGAATGATCACGAGCTTCGAAAGTGAGGAGAAGTCAACGGATGAAGTAGGGAATTGGTCAATCCACTAGAGGGGTTCTCTCGTAATTTGCGAGCCAGCGTCATTTCGTGTCAGAAGCAGTAGCAAGGCTCACCATCCTCATCCCTTTTCTTATAGTCATCATCAGCTCTTCTTTTGCCCATAATTGATTGACATCTGCAACCCGTGATCTACAATCAGCCAGCATTTTGTTTTTTCTCTGCTTATGCGAATCCAACTGACTCGCTCACACCGCAACCTGAATGCTCCTTGTGGTATCAGACACAACCCGAGAACTGATGTGTACATAACGGTGGACCACACTGACGCACATCAAAGCTATGACGGCTACTGTCTTTCCAATCACCTGCGTGATGAGCCGCGGAACCCGCTGTCTTGGAAAGTGATGGATGACATTTACTACTATTTCGAACTCATTAATCATTTTCGACGAGAAGGAATTAGTCTCGTCGCCCTATTTTTTTTAATTTATTTTTTTTTGATGGGGGAATTTACTTTGTACAGAATGGCTGCAAGCCACGGACCTTCTCCGCCTCTTGGTATCGTGATGATCTGCTCGCTTCACTGATCGTCCGGCCCTGACGTACGACGTACCCCAATGATCGCCTGCCTTTGGCTTGCCGTAGACCAAAAAAGGAAAATAAGATCGACACGATTGCGTTCCACTTGCATGCTACGAGTTTGTTTCTTTGCATTTCTTTGCCTGCACGGCATACAGAGGTGTTGTGGGTACGGTAGGAGTGTATCAGTCGCATCTAGAATTTCTTCCTCGTCGATAAGTCAAGACTCAGCAGTCTCTACGAACAATTGGCTGGCCCTAATCGTTACTTTTGGTTTTTCAAGTAGCTGGAGAATAGCATTCGCGTAGGAGAAACGATCTGACGGTCTGCTCCTACTGTAGTTGTTTCAAATGAATATGATTGCTACAGAGACGAATTGAGCAACGCGCCTATCCCGTCTGTCATGTCTTGGATGAACTTTGGCGTGTCCGAGAGCGTGGCGAACATGGTGTCAAAGCCGCGCGGCATGCCAGGATACACGTATGCCCTAGTCTTCGCCTTGAATCCCTCTCCTAGTACTCGCTCGAACAGTAGAGCCTCGTCCCTCACCGGGTCCGCGGCGCAAATAAGGAAAACGATGGGTGGCCACTCCTTGAGTGAATCTGCTCCCTGCTCTTCATACCGGGCAAACACGGTCCGCTGTGGACTGAGTGGATCATTGCATCGCCACCCAACTCATCAGTCTTCGATCGGCTGAATGCAGTGCTCAAAGAAGCCGAAACAGCGTCCTTGTCGGAGAGTGAGCGAAATGATTGGCCAAGAGCATGAAGCGGACGCTCAAGAAGATATGGACGCCGTGGCAGCAGATGCAGAGTCTGGTGTGGGAGAATGTATGAGCTCTGTTCCAACCCTTCCCCTTTCTGTATTCCTTGGTGTGAGATTTCACGGAACTAACAGGCACTCTCCCTAGTCTGGCCACGCAGCAGTAGTGAAAGCGGCGCGCGACATTGAGCTGTTCGCGAATTGGGTGCAAGCCGGTGGTGATCCTATGAATCTAGAACAGATGTTTACAATCGTCAAGCAGCCGTGCGATATCGCTCTTCTTGGTGGGTGCATAGTCGGATCACGGTACCAGTAAGACCGGAATTGCTGACACTTTCCTTCCAGATCGCATTCTCAGCGGTCTAGCAGTGGCGGGTACCATAGATTGCCTAGGCTCCAAAGTCTACAGCCTCAATGCCGTATCAAAGTCGCTGGCCGAGCCGACAATGGCAGCATGCTTGGACTATTGGTTCGCCATCCAGATTCTAACCATGACGGCGCTCCCTGACTTTCTCAAGGCAAAATCGTACCAGCTGCCCTTGCATCCAGAGAAGACGGCTTGGAACCATGCCATCAACGATCCGACCCCCGTTCTTTGGCTACCTGCAGCAACGAATCGAGTTGCTAGCCACCTTCGCCCAGGTCAAGTCATCTTGTTCTGGCTCCCAAGCGCCATGAGTGGATGTCTACCCATTGGAGCAGCTCATTAGCCAGCTGTCGCAGCAAACGGGACCGATCTTGGTCGACGTAGGTGGAAGCCAGGGCGCAGACCTGATGAAATTCGTTCACAAGCATGATCATCCGCGTGGCTCATGCTACCTTTGGGACGCACCGGAGGTGGTCGAGAAGGCTGCGGTGAGTAATGCAGTAGTCGTTCAGGGTCATGATTTCTTCCAGGAGCAGCCAGTGAAAGGTACGTCTGCCTTGAAACCTGAACGATGCAGTCCACGGCCACACAATCGCTAACGCTGACATATGTAGGTGCTCGCGCGTATTATTTGCGCAGCTTTCTCCATGACTGGGGCGACGAGAAGTGCTGCAAAATTCTCCGTAACTTGAGAGACGCTATGACAAAGGGCGTTTCGAAGCTACTGATTCACGAGTTGATTCGCCCAGAGGACGGCTCGCGTGATCTGCTCTCGTTGACAGAGTGGACCCTGCTGGGTATTGTCGGAGCATCTGAGCGTGCCGAGGCGCAGTGGACACCATTGATTGAGTCTGCGGGTCTGAGGACGGTGAAAGTCCTATGAATCCCATCGTCGACGCACGCAATCTTGGAAGTGGAACTACCCCAGCTATGATTCTAGACCACTGGGTAATGTAATAAGTCTTTCACCCACAAGACCGAGCCTCTTTGGCCCTAGTCTGAGATCTCGAAACTGACCTACCAAGAGCTCATCCCAATTTTGCTATGCTTGCTCTGTCTTTGACCCCAGACATGACAAAACTTTCGGTTGTATGCGATACTGCAAGCCGCATAGGTGGAGTTGAGCCTTTGAAATTGCCATGCTCGTACGTCGAAATGTCTCGAAGCTCTCAAGGTGGATAGGCGCGATCAGTGACGGGCTCGACAACCAAGAGGATGCAGGTACTGTACAGCTTGAGAGAGCAATCGCGAAATGCTGATGTGCTTCACGCATTAGTTCAAGCAGCACCGAAAAATTTCATGCTACTCCAAATTGAATTGTCTCTGTATCGTGGTGATGATCGTAGGCTCGGAGAGCTTCAACGTGGGATGCCAGCACGATACATTACTCATGTATCTACGGACTGCGTCAATCTCGATGGAGGCCGCATTTGCCTAGCTTGGACATGCTTGCTCCTTCACAGAGTTAGCATATGAATGATATACGGTTAGCTCGTAGCCTGTCCCAACCAGGAATCAAGGCAAACCAGAGCACAGATGAAGGCTCTGTTCAGCGACCCGCTTACCTCATGGCAAACTGAGAGGGAAAGAAATCTTGTTTGTCTGGGCCTAGATTAACCCTGTGCCTGGCTGACGACTACCAGAGACAGATGCAGGGGAGATACAACGCAAAAGGAGGCAAACTGCATTCAACATTGGTATCAAGCCAAGTACAATGACCCCAAGATCAATCAGGCTCGAACAGGTGTATCTGCACAAGTTTTTCGGCCATCAGAAAGGCGAGCATTGATGCTCATACAATGAGACATTCTGTACATTCCTTCACATATTGACTAATGATTTCGCACATGGCGTGGTGTAGAAAATAATAGTAATGTGTAGATTATTAGTACATGGCAATCTGCTAGCGTGCTGTGGCGAGAGAGAGAGAGAGAGAGAAAGAGAGGAAAGAGCCGTCGCAACGCCCGTGTGGCGGCCAGGTTACGTACTAGTAGCGGGTCATGTCCATACTTTGGTGGCTGCGGACAAGAACTGCGCTGTCACTCGTCTTGTCGACTCTCACAACAGATGAGTGACTACGAAAGAGCTCCCTCGGCGCTGATTTGGCTTTCAGCAGATTCTCGCCTTTTTTGAGCTTTTGAGCAGTTCTTTGTAGCTTGATCACAGAAACCCATGCAATGCCGATTGGTACTGAAGCTGCACGAGCTATATGATTTCCTTGTTAACATCACTGCTCCTCTCGAATCCCTGCGTCCCATTGTCACTGCGCAGTACGCATGTTGCAGCTGCTGACAATTGCGTTTCTCAAGTGGTAACCAGCTGGTTCGCGGCCTCAGCAGTCGAGAAATTTGCGAATTCTCTCAAGGCCTTGTAGATCTCCAGCTTTACTGTCGGCTAGTTCCCTGTCTACCCAGTCTGGGGAAAAGCCTCCTCCAAAATCGATCACATACGCATTGCCATCCACGCCAACAAGCACATTGTCGGATTTCACGTCGCCCCACAGTAAATCCAATGCATGGAGATCCGAAACTGTGCGCGTGATTTGCTCGAACCACTTTCGCCGGTCCTCCATAGAGGCCTTGGCTACACATCGAGTTAGAAGGCCCTGTTTTTCGATGAACGTAAGCAGGATACCCAGGATCTCCGAACCAAGTGTGACAATGCCTTCCAGCTTAGCTACATTCGGAGAGACTTCCCTATCAGCATCCATCAAGCTGCAGTACACGTTCAATTCTCGAAGAAGGCTTGTGCTATCCTGAGCAGCTTTGAAAGCAAGCCGTTGGCCACGCTCACTGCCCTGAAACTGAACTTGGCTTGGCATCATGCAGTCATCGAGACCATCAGACGCAAGTTTCGGAATGATATCGAGTGCTGTGGCAGGGTAGCAGGGCACGTTACTGATGCTGCTGGTCGTCAGATTGAGCCGCGCATCGTCGAGAGTCATACGAGATGGAAGTGGGCTGTTACTCGCAGTATCTGAAGGTGACCTCTCGGCGATAAGCCGTCCATTCAAGACTTTCAGAATGAGGTTAAAAGTGGGGGCCTGGAAGTACTGCGCCAACGTGAAGACTTGATCCTTTTCTGGCGGCGGAGCAAGTTCGGTCATAGCTGTCAGGCACGGAGCGATTGCCCAGTCTTCGAACGCATCGATATGCTCGCCGGGGTCATTGCTCATGTCGATGAATTCATTGTGAATGTCTGTCTCATCGGAACCGTCCTTCAGGTCTTTCGCGTCGACATCGATATCGAATCGAGTGTAATTGCACATCACCGTCAAAGAAGCCGTGGCGTCAATGAAGCCAACGTCAATGACCGTATGCGGGATCCAGTAATCTACCCCACTGTCAGACATGATGCGATTCGTCTCCAGTATCAAAAAGCTGTACAATAAATAGGATAGGGTAGTCACAAAAGGTTGAGAGCCCGGACTCTGAGGTGTGGAAAGATCAAGGCGTGGACCTAGATCCTGATTTCTGAGAGCATTGAAACCTGTTCGATTATGTACGCATTCTGGAAATTAAGCGCTCGCCAAGCGAAAGTGCCTTGCCCGAGCTGCGACGTCCACTTCTGGTCACTTAATCGAGACCCATCACACAGACCAGTCACAAAAATTAGCTAACGACTGGCGGACGTCTCTCAAACCTAGAATCTGACTAATAACGTCTACAGGTGATGCCTGCCTATGCGGCAACTCAACGAGGAACCAGATCCAGCATAAAGGTCCGTCCCACGATAGCGTGGCACTGTGTTTCGATCGTGGACTGACCTGTTATCCTATTTAAGCGAGTTTGAGGCGGTCATTTAGACCTCTGTGTGATGACTATATGGCGGCTTATAAGCGCCCTAATCGCGATTCGTAAGCGCTCTAATCAAGATGGACGTGGATTGCTTCAAATGCATCTTCAGAGCGCGTGGGATAGACTATAGACTGATTGTCACTGCGCAGCATGTCGCCGAGTAAGGTTAATAAGTATGTAAGTATCGACGAAAGAAGGAAAAATGACCATGTAGTTCAAGCGTTTTCTATTCTTCTCATTCCAAGAGACTCACATCCGAAGGCCATTTAAAATATATTGAACATCACAGAGTCGAAAAATCATATGCAGTCGACGCAGGCCTCGCTATCGCTGTGGCCATGAAAAATTCACCCACGATGCCGGATCGGCCCGTGAGCGATGGACATGGTTGTAATCTGCCTGGAGCTAACAAATCCTGTGGTCAAGCAAAAATCTGTGCTTGCAGTCTGTGGCATGGGCAACAGCAGAAGTATCTCCCACTAATATGGCAAACAAGAATACGAAAGTACTGTTCAGCAATCAGTTTGATGCGACATTGTATGGAAGCCAGGAAAAATATGACAAAGGAAATTTGTTCGGACAGCTCATGGCGCTCGAGCGGAAATTTGTTAGGTCATTGGAAGCATCTGTCTCTCTGTGGGTTGAGTCATTGCTCGTCGCATGTCTGGACCAGCTTCAATCCTGTCTTGGAAAGGGAGATGACGGTGGGTGAAGAAGTTGGGTGCTCCGTGTCAGTGTGAGGCGATAACAACGGAAATCAGATCATGTGACACGTTCCTTAACGTATGACATCATCTTTTAACATGCTGTTCTGTGCTATTCTGAAGCTGAAAGCAATGGAGAGGGCCCTCACATGGCAAGCTCGTGAATTTGTTGAGTACACAGTCATATATAAAGGCACATAGCAAGGTATCTGACCTTCAAATCGACTCATCACGTTTTTAAATAATAAAACAAGAAGTGCCCAACTCACTCAATTACTGAAAATGGAAGATAGCTGCAGTGTTGGAAGTTGTTTGATCCTATACTCATCTCTTCACCTATGATAATAATAATAATAATACATGAATCCGTATGTCAGGAGGCATCTCAATATAAATCCGTTTCATCACCCATGACGATAGATGGCCATCTGTATTGAAGGCCTTTCGATCCTATGCCCAATTCGTTGGATATTGTAATTCTCCAGTTGTCGTCCACTGCTCGATACAATGAACTGATATCATCCAGTCGTCAGTCGTTACACTCATGTTACATGAATAGTTGTCAACCCATCTGCGTGGCGTCTCAAAAGAAATGCAGGGCCCTCACTGTGGAAACGCCCACATTCAAGCCGCAACCCATGTCTCGGCGACGTTGCTCGTCTCAACTTCCGGATCAGCAGACCTGAGAATTTCCTGTCGCTTGGTCTTCAGCCACTCGATGATGGGATGCTGCAAGCCCAGCTTCTCGCCACCAATCCTGGCTGCACCTGCCTCGATTTCGTCACACACCTGCAGTGCGGCCTGGGGCCTCCCCCAGTCCATGTACATTTCCATCAGCAGTCTCAGAGCGTACAGCCGATCAAGATGCTCTCCATCCTCTCTGGAGGAGCTGGAATAATGCTCTGGGTTCGTCACCTGCTTGTATATGACCTCTGCTTCGTCGAACCGTTTCTGTCGCGCGATGATCTGAGCTTGGTAGGTCTTGCCCATCAGCGTTCCGAAATGATGTTCCCCGAGGTTTCTCACTGCAGTCGGCAAGTGCTTGGAGATGATCTTTTCGGCTTTGTCATGGTGACCTCTCGCGCTCTCGACCCTGGCAAGGTTGCATCTCGATAACAATGTCAACGGGTGTTGTGTCCCGAACTTTTCCTTGCGCTTGTGTTTGACGTCGCGGACCAGCTCGAAAGCTCGATCGAGGTCCGAGCCGTCGAGGTCTAGCATGGACATTGCAAAATCTTCTTTGGCTTCCCATGTCTTTTCGTGCATTGGTCCGTACTTGCTCGATACGCTCAGGCCTTCAAAGGCTTCTTCGTACAGCTGGTGACAGGTCTTGTACTCGAGATACCTTCGCAAGGTTCTGCCAAGGTGGTGTTTGGCATCCAACACTTCGTCAGCTGAAGGACTCAATGCCTTTGAGAAGCCCTTGATAGCCGTCTGCAGAAGCTGTCTGGATTCTTTGAGTCTCGTTTGGTAAGCTCGAGTGGCTCCCAATATCGTCATGTATTTCAAAGTGTGTGTATGGCTCTCGCCCAGAACCTTTGTACTGGAAGTCAGTACAGCCTCTTGAAGATCGGCTGCCTTGTTGAAGTTGGTCTGCATAGCATAAGTCTGCGACAGGAACAGCTTGATCAGCCAAGCTCCTTCATTGTCTTCTCCCAGCCTCCCTACGATGAAGTCAAGCACTTGGAGCTGAAGCTCCTCTGCTTTGACGAGGTGGCCATTTGAGAAATAAATGAGACTGAACTTTGCGTACGTGAAAGCAAGCTGCCGAGTGAATATTGGCTCGAGTGGCTTCACAGGCTTCCATGAAGTCTGTCTGGCTCGCGTGTTGTCAGTGAGGCGTTGTCTTATCTCTCCCCGATATTTCTGGACATGGATCACATGCGGCAGCAGATGTCGTCTCAGCTCTTCAGCTGTCGGAGTGGTGTCGAGTGGTGGAAGGAGGATGGACTGGGCCAATACTGAACTTGCGACTTCGCACCACAGAGCTTGCTCTGCGGTCCGCATTTCTGGTTGCTCTCGGACCCATAGGTGTATGAGTGGATGCATCGAGTAGCTCTCGTCGCCACCGTCATAGCTGATGAGCGAGAGAGTAAGCAGCTGGTCAAGCGCATCGTTCAGCCTCTCAGCGTCAAAGTGCTCGTCTCGTAACAAGTAGGGAAGCGAGGGCGCACTCTTATCGATCTGTCGGAGATACCACAGGTATCCAGCTTTGACACACGCTATCCAGGCGTTGCCTTCCGCCTTGGACGTTTTTTCTTCCTCTTCTCTGTCGTACTCTTTCTTCTGTCGAGCATGATAGATTGAGGTCTTGAGAATGGCATACTTTATGCTCTCGTTGGAAAGAAAGGAGAAGAGCTTGAGGAGATCCACGGCGTCCTGAGCTGGGAGTGATCTTGTGTTTTCGAGACCTCGGAATGAGATGGCAAAACTCGAATAGACATTGACGTTGACAATGCCATCTGTGCTCAAGCTAGCACGGGAAGGGTCGAGAACAATCTTGCGGCGGACATAGTTCCAGCTGCGCTCGTACACCTCGAGATAGTTCTCTAGCGTGCACCTACTGATCTGCTTGAGTATAGCTCTTCCCGCCTGGATCAGGGCGAGAGGCAGGTAGCCGAGGCGACGAGCGATCTTCCTGGCTGCCTCCAGAATGGGCGTAGTGCGTCGACTCTCGTTGGCTGCCCGCAGCAACAGTTCGTTCGAGTCATCTTCATCCATTATCTCACGACCAAAGTCAAAGAAACCTGGGCTGGTCGTTCCGAGCAGTCGCAGATCCGAGGTGCGGGTGGTGATCAAGATGACGCCACCCTCACCTGCAGGGAAATGCTTCTGAAGCTCATCGATGCTCATGGTGTCGACGTTGTCGATTATAAGCAACCAGGGGAAGACGAGATTGGCGAGCCAATTTTTGCCAGCAACATCGGCATTCTCACCGAGCTGATCTCCAAGCTTAGCCAGCTTTGCGATGCTTGCAAAGCCGTGACGGATCGTCTGCTCTGACTTGCCATCAACGCTGAAGATGCCCCAGTAGCTGTCCCTGTTCTCTTGGGCGAACTTGCAGCAGAACTCGGTCTTGCCGGAGCCGCCAAGTCCGCAGATCACGAATCGACACTGGTTGGACGGGTCCGAGGTACGGATGGCTTCTCGAAGTCGTTCGAGCATAGCGTCACGCCCAGTATACAAGCTGTTCACCGGTCGAGGAAGGTAGAAGTGCTGGTTCAAGCGAGTGTTTGCTACAGCTCTCGAGGCCATGTCAACCAGAGACTGCGAATGCTCGCTGTCCATGAAATCGGTCCTCGAGAGCAATGTATCGAGCTGACGTCGTATCGTGAAGCCTTGAGATATCACCTCGTCGGACAGGTTCTGCATTCCCCGCCCGATGCTGGCCTGCGAGCGCTGGGTATAGAGGAAGGAAAGGACCTGCAAGAGAATCTGAAGGCTTTCCTGTTGGCTCATCACCTCTGTCCTCAGGGATTGTATCTCAGCTTCCTTGCTGTGTTTCTTGATGGTCTTTTTGAATCCATCCAATCTGTTCTTTATGGTGACGGTGCCCGCGTCAACAGGGCCTGATATGGCGTGAATTTTCTCCTCGAATGCCGTCATCGAGACTTTGCAGTTCTGTAGGGTCGTGTTTACAGCTTTCCAATGATCTGCGATGTGTGAATTTGGTTTTTCGTCTGGATCCAGCCCGTCAGCATGCTCAAGCCAGAGCTTTTGCACGAGTTTGACGACATTTTGCAGTGATTCGATCTCGCTGATGAGCGCATTGAGGCTGCTCTCAATCTCTTTTGCCGCGGCCTTGACGTTTCTGACGTAGGAAATTGTTCGCAAACAGACATCTAGGATCCCAAAAGTCCCAGCGACGATGGAGAATGGATCAGTCATGGTTCTGGCTCGTGTGCCTGTGGCTTTAGAAACCAGACCGTTGTTGAGCTTAAAGAGAGATATTACAGGTCTTCCATTGAAGATTAGTATGGCTTGGTTAGACGACTGGAAAGCCTTTCCAACGGTAGTCTGGGTGACATGGTATTCAGGAACATGGAAGCCTGGGTACCACGGCTCAGCTTAAAGAGAGCTGAAGCTTGACAAGGCTGTCTAGGGTCCGGCATGTCAGAATTTCCGACGTTCATAGCGCTTCACATGCCTAGAACGATGCTATGCAACCGAGCCTCCTGGGCTTGATCCTTGCTTCGCGAGGCTGTGATAGATGACCCCCAAGCGCCTAGCGGAACAGAACATGCATTTGGGCGGGTCACTGGGCGCCTATAGTGAAGTGAATAGGGCGATATAATTGGCGTGGCGGCTCGCGGCTGCCTGGCTGCGCATGCGCGTGTGCGGCAGTGCAGTCGAAACGGAAGGCGGTGGTGTTGGTCGCTCAAATTCTGAGGCGGCACATTGGAGGATGGCAGGAGCCGCAGAAAGCCTACCTGCCATACACGGCTAAGCTGTTTTGATTGGTGTGATAGCGAGCTGTCGTCCATGAGGCTGCTGGTCGAAAATAAGACGAGGCTGGGCAAGGGAATAAGCAAATTCACCCATCATGTCCACGCATGCTGTTCAAATCCAGTAGAAAATACGTTGACGCTGCATATGATGGATCATCTCAGCCTTGTCTCATTTTGTATATTGCAGGGAAGGAAGTTTGCTTGATCTGGTTGAACCAGGTAGCAATCCCACCACGGCTCCGACGTATTTGAACGTTGGTTCTTCAAGTCTTTTCCAGGCCCAACCGACATTGATTGAATACCGTATATACCCACAAGCTGTCAGATTGTAAATATGTTTTATGCATGGGCTGTGTTTGGGGTGTTGCTCGTCGCATGGGTGTGCTATAAATGTTATGGTATATGGCAGGAGAAGAGGGTCAGTATATATCAGAATAATTATCAGCAAGTCGTCACGCTTACAGATGCAACCACGACAGGAAGATGCAGAATTCGCTAGAAACCATGGCTGTCTTCCCGTGGAGACTGTGCTACCATACAGCTGGCCGTTGGGACTGGACCTGCTGCAGCGACAATTCCAGGCTGCGCGGGACAAACGCCTTCTCGCCTTCCAGTCCCCATTTCTCAAGTCCATGCCTACCATGAGGGTGCACATCTTCGGAGGCTTGGGATACTTTACTACAGATCCTCGAATCATCGAGTGCGTGCTGAAAACGAGTTTTCAGGATTGGGGTTTCGGATCCCGAACGGGCAGTGTATATCCACTTCTTGGTGAGGGTATATTTACGCAGGAGGGGGCTCGCTGGAAGCACTCTAGAGAGATGCTGCGGCACCAGTTTGCACGCATCGACTACAATGACCTCCGTGTATTTGATGCACATGTAGAGGAGATGGTCCAGAATCTCAGAGCGAGTAAAGGGACTGTTGATCTTCAACAGGCTTTCCTCCGATACACTTTCGCTACCACCACCAGCCTGATCTTTGGTGATTCTTTCGATCGCACGGACATGGAAGATCGTGGCATCCTGGGAGATCACTTTGACTATGCGCAGATGATCGTTGCCATCCGAATTCGGCTCGCAGATCTGTATTGGCTGTATTCGCCCAAGAAGTTTGTCAACGCCACTGAGAGCATCAAGTCGTACGCTATGAAATGCGTCGATCATGTGCTGGACGGTGCAGAAGACGAGAAATCAGAGACGGTCCAGAGCGTGTCCCTGATCCGTGACCTGTACCGAGAGCTGAGCAATCGAGAACTCGTCCGCGACCAGCTCATCCACGTTCTGACGGCCGGCCGTGACACTACCGCCTTCACAATGTCATGGGTGATGTAGGTGGTGGTGTCCGACGTGGTGACATGTGCATGAGGCTTACATCTTCCAGGTTCCTATTGGTCCGGCACCCACATTGTCTCTCGAGACTACAGAACGAGATTGCATCGGTGCTTCCACCGCATGAAAAGCTCACGAGAGCCCACCTTGTCAAGATGACGTATCTGCGGAACGTGATAGATGAGAGTTTGTCACATCGCTCCTATCGTGCAAAGAAGCTCAAAGCTGACCTGAGTAGCCCTGCGCCTGTACCCGCAAATCCCCGCAAATTTGAGGTTCGCCAACAAACGAACAGTCTTGCCCACGGGCGGGGGCCCCGACGGAAAGTCGCCCGTCTTCATTCCCAAGAACGTTGTCATCGGTTATTCAGTATACCACATGCACCGTCGCGAGGACCTGTACGGTGCTGACGCGGAAGTCTTTCGGCCAGAGAGGTGGGAACAGAGGAACCTGAAGAGAGAAGTCGACTGGGGCTATGTCGCATTCCATGGCGGGCCAAGAGTCTGTCTGGGTAGTAAGTTTCTCGACACCACTCCGCTATCTGTTGCAGGAAGATCAAGTCACGCTAACTCGAACTGCCCTGTCACAGAGGATTTTGCATTGGCTGAAGCCTCGTACGGTATAGTCGCCATCCTTCGAGCATTTCCCAGTATCAGACTGCCATCGCATGTCAAACAGGAGCCTATTGGAGAAGAAAAGCAGGATTTTGGTATGTTTGTTGCCAGCGCGGAGGGCTGCAAAGTCCAGTTGGATTGAACAAAGCTGGTTACGGTACATATTGTCCTCACCGACAGCAGTCATTTGAGTGGAGCAAATCTATATAAGTGCATTTGTTGTTGATATATGAAAATCTCAAAAAAGAAGATGGTTGACATGATTTTCCTGGCTGGCTGAGATATTGATGTTGAACCTATTGATATCACTCTGAGACGTGAGTACAGACAGTGAATCAAATTGACTTGGTATAATACAATTGACGTCCCGGCGCACTGAGATGAAATTTTTCAGGACTACGGATTCAGTATTCCCGCTCCCTTTTTTTTTCTTTACTGTCTTTGTGTTGCAGTTGCCGTATCGCGAGTCCAAACATGTGACCCGGAGAAAAGCTCAAATCACATGACCAGGCGGAGCCTCACAGCTCATCAGGCATCAGAGAATGACATGGAGTGAATGACGTACCCCGCCACGCGAGAAACCGCTCGTATCTCAGCCAGTCAAATCTGGCATCTGCGACCCTCGGGCAACGAAATGCCCGGCCGAGGCAGAATAGCACAAAGGCTTCAACTGATGATCGTGAAGTACGCGTCGCATGGCTGCGGCTCATATCCTGATAACCTTGCATGAAAAGGCTTGCAAGCTTTGAAGTGGGACTTTATCTAAGCTGACTAAATCGAGCCTCAGTGGATTCTCTTGTTCAATTGGACTGACTATACGAGGCTCAGGCTTGCCGAGTTCTCTTCTGTGATAGAGATGTCGAAGTTTTTTTTAAAGAAATTCTCCGATCTCTGTGACTAGCGAGACGCATATCAAGACTTACCTCACAATCAGCAAGCATTATTCAGTCCTTATGTAATTGTTGGTGGTCGTGAGTTCTTTGGTTATTGCTCTTGAAAGCTCCGAACTGGGGCTCTTCACCCCGCAGTTCAGAGCCTTCAGGGCAATTCACGAGGTGGGACCCTTTTCGTCATTGTCATGATTGTTCAGGTATATATTATGGGTGCAGAGTCACCACTTTACTCATCCACCATCTCTCCACGTCAGAACTCTAAATTCAGCTGTCATCTTCAAGCAATCGATTGTAAAGCTATCACACTACCTCTACTCGATTGTCTCACAAATCAATGGTGTGGAAGCTCACACACTTAATCCATCGATTCAATCTTCCTCTACACTGAATCCACAAGCTTCTTGATCATCAATCAATCATCAATCAATCATCAATCAGGAACAAGTCAGTCATCAACCTCATCTCAAAGTCCTCCCACCAAGTCCCATACATCCATCCATCCACCCAAGCGAACCAATCATGGCTTCCAAATTCCCACCCCCCTCCCAGCCCCTGCACCACGTCCCCTCCTCGTCCCTGCAGACCTCGGGGGGCCAGACGGCGGGCATGGAGCGACAGAACGCCATAGTAGACAAGTGCGACGGCATCTGCGCGCTGCGCATGCTGTCGCAGCCGCACACGGAGTCGACGGTGCACCACCACGGCGGGCAGGACACGGTGCTGTACGCCGTGCGCGGCCGCGGCGCCGTGCTGTGCGAGGGCGGCAAGAAGCGCATCGCGGTCGAGCCGGGCGATTACGTGCTCATCCCCGCGTATGCGGAGCACCAGGAGATCAACGACGGTGATGAGGAGTGTTTGTGGACGGTCGTTCGCACGGGGCGGTTTCCGGAGACTGTTAATCTGACGGGGTGGGGTGGGGAGGTTGAGGCGTCGTGAGTTAGGGTGAGAAAAGTGAGGAGAGAGATTGGGAGGGGATGTGCTTGCTGAGGTACAGAAGATGGAGTCGAGAGGGGAGATTAGAGTCATGTTGCTTGCTGCTGCTTGTGACTTATCTTTTATTGACGTGACAGAGCTGGAAGGTTGGCTTGAGGATCTGCTACCGCTTGCTGCTCAAAGACGAGAACATACACGTATGCAAATAATCCAGACAGAGTTTGTGCTTGTTCCTGAGTCTGATATGTATTCATTCGCCCCGTATCCATGTACTCATACAAACTCAACCATTCTCCACAGCAATTCAGATCATCCGGACCTTCCCCTCCTCGTCTCACATAACCGCATGAACAGTCCGCAGAAGCTCCCACAAGATCCCTTCCCACAAGATTCCGAGAGCCAAGCTCCTCTCTTTCGCCATCATCTAATTCCGCTTCTTCGACTTCTGCGACTCCCGCTGCTCATTCTCCAGCGCCTCCGCCTCAACCAGACCCTCCTTGCGCTCCGCATACCACTGACCTGCCTGGAACACAAGGACACCGATAAAGACAAGCGCCAGGATGGTGTGGCTGGCGCTCAGCACCTTCAGGCTCTCCTCGCGGCTGAGCAGCTCCTTCAGCGTCGCGCCGGGGATCCCGTTCACGTTCTCCGTCTGCTGGCCCTGCAGGTCCATGTCGTTGTACTCGCCCGTCGCCACCACGCGCAGGCCCTTGATGATGTTGGTGATGTAGATGACCACCCCGATGACGTACAGCACCAGGCTTGCGCCGTCGAAGAGCATGTTCGACTCGGTCGGCCGCCACAGCTTGAGGAGGAAGCCGAGGAAGCCCACGCCGCAGATGATGTGCAGGATGCGCGGGATGAGCGGCGGGGCGCGCGCGAGCAGCAGGTAGTGCTGCTCTAGGGGAGTGAAGGGGTCCTCGGGCGGTGTGGAGGTCCAGAGGAGGGGGTAGTCGTAGGGGAAGAGGCTGAAGAGGAGGCCGAGGAAGAAGGACGTTGCTGTTGGTATGAAGAGTTAGGGCACGAAGCACTTGCTTGAAGGGTATTGGACGAATCCGATAAGCTCCCTTCAGGTCGGAGTATGTGTAGACTCACAGCAAAGGATCAGAAACGTCGCAAACGGCTGGTTGGCGCGTCCTGGTGGCTCCATCATGCCCTTGCGCTTGCCGCCGCGTATTGGCGATAGCACGCTGCTCATTGTGACGGGAAAGCCGGGATTCTGTGTGCTGGGATTTATGTTTGACTCGATTTCTCGAGCCTGCAGCTGATCAAAGTAAGGGATGCTTCTGTATCACAGAGGAGGAAAATGGAGGGAAGCTAGGAGATTTGTTTGGCAGCGAAGGTGGCAGGTACAGTAGCACGTAGCCTGGACCCACGGGTGCTGCTGCTCCGATTATCACAGTAATATTAGGTTTGCGCCGGAGCCCGACCCCGTGCCAAGCCCTAAGCTGAGCAGCTGCCTGCTTTGAACTTGAGGCTCTAGAACTTCAGCTGTCAGAAAGGTCGTGTGCTTCATTGACACCTGTTACCATATTTGTACATGTTCAAGACAGAGAATTCACAACCAGACACAATCCCATCGTCAGATGACAGACGAATAGACTCAACGTCGAAGCGCCACAAGTGCCATTGCCTGCCACTGTGACGTTGGGCGCGTAAGGAGCTTGGGCCGAAATGTTTGACCGCCAGATCCGCCCAGCCACACGGCGGCAAGACAGCAATGCCTGATCTTCGAGTGTTTGTTTTCTTTTTTTCTCTCTTCAATGCTTCAAAATGTCTAGACTTATGTCTAGATGTACCTGTATAATATTCATTGTTTTTGATAGCTTCTTCTTGATTTAGACATTGTCGTACGACTCGTTTTCTTCCAAAAGTACAGGGCTCTCAGCCCCTTGTCACTGAGCAAACAAAACTACGCGCCTGCTTCTTAAACAACTACCAAGGCGCGACTTCGGACCTCGTTGCAGCTCGTTCTGTACTACCATGGCATCACTGACCCAAGGTGAAATTGCTGGAAGATGTTCAAACCGCTGTCAATCGAGGCATTGGCCTCACAGGCTCTCCAAGCCCTGCCCTGGGAGGTCCTCAGGGCTTTGCCCGTCCCGCCTCTTCCTTCCCTCTCATTCAACACGTTCAGACCGCTTTTCACAAACATGTCGGAGCACATCGTCGAGGCTGCTCTCCACTTTTCAGCGTTTGTCATCTTGTGGCTCCTGCAGATGACGCGAGTACAGTTGTTGCAGAAGTACGCGATGGAAGAGGCAAGAGTGCCGCAGTGGATCTGGGAGCTCTACAGCAGCATACAGATAATTTGCCAGTCATACTTGGTGCAAGTAGCCTCACATACACAGCGATTCTACTTTTTCTACTGGGTGGCTATATTCCCATCTAATCCTGGCTGTCTAATGGATGATGTCGCGCTTCAAATGTTACTTTCTTTGTCTCCGTTGCTTGGGCGCAGTTGGGCTGTTTGGTGTACAATGACGGCCTGCGTTCTTTGCCGGATGATTCTTTTTGGAGCATTGCCATCCGAGGTTGCATTTGGTGTTGCAAACCCAGCTATAAACCCATGGCTACACCGAGAAAGAAGAGATGCAGTCCTTTTTCCCGTAATCGCCCTATTCTGGCTGAGCAGCAATTACAAGCTGGATACGAATTCTTCTTCATGGAACTTTGCTGGCTGCATCCTGGTCTGGCTGGTTACTTGGATTTCCCCACCAGCAGATCTCCCACTTTGGATGTTGTTACCTAACAACCGAAAAACCAATGTATCGCTTCTCCGACACTCACCAAAGATGATATTTTTCCGAGCAGAAGCTGTTCGAGAGCTCTATCTACGAAGGCTCCGAGCTTTCGTGGCTGATCTTTTCGCGTGGAAGGACGACCATGCCATCAGCAGAATTACTCGTTACAAAGAATTGACGCCATTCGAATATACGAGTATAGCGACTGAGCTAGAGACGCGGGTGTTGCGAATACACAGACGAGTCGGATTTCGGCCACCACGCTGTCAGTTAGTGCGAATCAATTTCGAGGACGCTTGCGAGTATGATGTCTGCTCGTTCGCACAAGACGACGAGGAGGAGTGCAACAGACTGATCATCGTCAATAATCAAAGCCTGTTGGTGTCCGAGGCTACGTATCGCGTTTTGCGGCGGAGGGAGTCGTTCTTTCAGGAGTCCACGGTCTGGATCCGCTGCATTTGCGTCAATGAGTCAGATGACGAAGAGAGGACGGCTCAAGTCAGGAACATTGGTGGCATATTTCGAAACGCAAGGCGAATAGATGCTTATGTCGATGACTCTAGCTGGAGTCCGCCTCTGACCTTCTTTCTGCGCGTTTTGCGGGACAGGAGCCAGCATCGCAATCTCGACCTCCTATTACCGAGCTGGAACCCGCACTGGCAGAGGCTAGCACGATTTCTGAACCAACCATGGTTCCAACGTACGTGGGCATTCAAAGAGGTTGCCACAGCCGGGCAACTATCGTTGATAAACGGAGGCGAATCAATTTCTTGGTCCCTGCTCGCTTCCGCAATGAACAGCTTGCATGCCGAAAAGACGCTCTGGGCACGACTGCTCAGCGAGCTCGAACTGCAGATTCAGTCAGAAGAGGACCCACTCTCGCCGGATCAGGTGGCGTCTCAGACGACGACGATGAACACAATCAGAGTTGGGTACCTTCTCTACGGCCAAATATCGCTGCTGAATCTCCTCAAAGCTGGCGGAGGCTCTCGCTCCGCTGATCCGCGGGACAGAATTTTCGCGCTGATTGGCCTAGCTCCAGCCGGCACACGGCAGCAGATCGAGATTGACTACTCTAGAGAAACGGTCGAGATATTCACCCAGGTCATGGCACACATCATGGAAGAGGAACGCGACAGCCAGATCCTAGCCCACAGCGGCTTGAGATCGTCTTCACTCGGCGTGCAGCTGCCGTCGTGGGTGAGCGCATGGACCGATGCAGAGGCAGACGTGCTGGCAGATCACACGACTGGCCGATGGTCAGCAGCAAGGAGACACACCTTCTACAAAGACATGTCGTTCTCTAGCGGTGGTGTGCTAGTGGGCTTGAAACGGGTTGGCCGAGTCATCGAGCTTGGACAAGTCTGGCCGAGCGTCTCTTTTGACGAGGCAGACCTGATCCAGCGGGAGCGACAGTTCCTACGCGCATCATGGTGGCTAGCATCAAAATACTACGACCCGACATGGCAGACCATGGACGACATTGTCTGCCACGACCTCAACTGCGTGCTGCTAATGATCGCGAACAGCCAGATGGACGACATCATCTGGACCAACGGCGACGGCGGGTGGGAGGAGCCCGATCGGGAGGGCGACGAGGAGAATAAGCTCGAGGAGGAGGTCAGACACAATATGATGGGTAAGCGGCTGGCAGTCATCGCGCCCGACCGGCTGGCTGCCGTGCCAGAGGTGACGGAGAGCAGCGACGAGGTGCACCTGCTGGCGGGCGCGCGGACGCCGTTCGTCATGAGGCGCGTCGAGGGCTCTGGACCCAATATTTACGAGCTGGTCGGGCCATGCTATGTCATTGGCGTGATGGGCGGCGAGCTCGATACATCTCAGTCGAACCGGGAAAAGGACGGGGTGCGCTGGCAGATGAGCTACATCGTGTGATGATTGATAGGGGAAAGATGAGAAACGGAGAATGAACGCAACCATTGTTGTCGCGTGGTTGACGAATGACGACCTGACGACTAGTCTGTACTATAGAAAACGAATCGCCACGAGTTGATACCCGAGAAATAAAAGGCAGGAGCGATTCGTTGAGCAAATCCCGACAATTGTCGGCTTCTGAAGATTATCTTCGTCCACTCCATCTTATCTGTCGTGCACTGCGGCTGAAGATATATGCTGCTGCCTGTTACTGACCCTGCATGCAAAACATCCGATTTGCACGCATCGAATGCTCTGAAGACCGTTGACTTATCAGACACATCGTCTATGATTTCCCAAAGGAGGTAAGACGAAATGTATACGACTACTGAGTGTATAACAGCATGGGACCAATGAATGGTACCTGTCACAACGGCCCGATGCTAGGAAGACACAAATCGGCCCGACCAGCAACGCCACATTATGCAATCAACCTCCGAAAAACCTCGTGTAGTCGCAGCCGGATTTTCGAACTCGCGCTCAGACCACAAACTGGGACTGACAGTATAGAGGCGCTTTAAGATGTTCAAAAATAATTATGGTTGCTGAGGGAATTGCCTTCTGTTTATCACTAAAGTAATGTACGACATACGGATATTCGCTATACCTGGGAGATGGCATAATCACCGGACAGCAGCTCCTGATTGAACCGTTCGTTTTGGTGAGCCCGCTGTACATCGCGTCACCTGCGTCTACCTCAGCCGTAAGCTGAAAGAAAAAGAAAAGAAAAAATCAGACTATCAGAAGATGATATCACCAAGTAATCTGATTCATAGGTAAGTACAGGTGTTATTCAATACTCAACACTGATTCATATTGTCATCAATCAGTGAGTACCAGGAAGACAGGTTCTGTAGTTGTTTAGTTTAGCTACCCTCAATGAAGTTCCCTCCCACTCTCGTCAACTATAACCAGGGTGTTATAGCGGACCTTCAGCCGGCTGGCCCGCTGAGCAGCCGCCCATGAGGCTCACCTGTACCACACCCGTTCCCCCGGCGGTTGAAGACTTTAGCAGGGAGACATTTTTGGAAAGCTGCAGAAGACGTAAGCGCTAACTAGTAACGACAGCCGCAGGGCGCCCCAAGCACCTTAATTCTGCTGCCTGAACAGCCGAAAAACTCAATTGACGTTTTTGAGGGTGGGAACACGAGATGTTTCTATGCTTTCATGTCACATCAGAGAGTGTTTCTCTTTCTGATGGGTTATCTGATATCATTATGCTACTGCCTTGAGGCGACTCTGCTGCTGTGTAGTTGCCATGAGGGTTGAATGAACGCAGAGATGGCGAATCATGGTGTTGGTGCGCAGTAGAGCTTCCACCGGAACTGACTTTTTCGACTGGGAGAAACATTTGGCTGCCTGCTATAGCGACACGAGTCGGAGAATTGGAGAATTGGTGGTAGAGCTTTGCGGCAGGTGGGTATACGTTGAACCTCATAGCTTGTCACACCGCAGGTCGTCGTACAGCGCGAAAAGACCTCATTGCTGGTTTGTATATATCCTCTACCTGCTACCTTTGTTCTCGAGTATCTCAATCCAGCAATCCACTGTCCATCAAACACTTGTCTTTGATCTGATACATCGCTGACCTCAACCATACGTATTTTCATTTGACGTCACAATTTTTGCTGTCCCATTCTATATCTGTACCTCTGATCGATTCCAAGCTATACACATTCTTTTCATCTTCAACAACTTCTCATACCTCCCAAGAAAGATTACCCACCATCTCCAATCACCCACCACCTAACAAAATGCCACCCATCATCTCCTCCCTCAAACAATCCTTCCGCCTCCCCGCCCCACCACTAACAGAAGCCAACATCGGCGACCTGTCCGGCAAAGTGTGCGTCGTGACCGGCGGCAACAGCGGCGTCGGCTACGAGCTCTCCCGGATCCTGTACACCGCCAACGCCACCGTCTACCTGGCCGGCCGGAACGAGAGCGCCTGCAACGACGCCATCGCCGCCATCCGCACCGCTGCCCCCAGCTCCGCCGGCGCCCTGCACTTTCTAAAACTCGATCTCTCAGACCTCACCTCCATCAAGGCGTCCGCCGAGGCCCTGCTCTCGCGCACCGACCGGCTCGACTTTCTATGCAACAACGCCGGCGTCATGTTCCCGCCGCGAGGCAGCGTGGGCGCCCAGGGCCACGAGCTGCAGCTGGTCACGAACGTGCTGGCCCCCTACCTGTTTACGGATCTGCTCAGGGACTTGTTGGTGAAGACGGCGAGGGCGGAGAGGGAGGCAGGTAGGGAGAACACTGTGCGGGTCGCGTGGGCGGGCAGTCTGGGGATCGATACCATCAGTCCCAGGGGCGGAGTGACGCTGGAGAAGGGCAGTTCGAAGCTCGATGAGCAGAAAGTGCTCGGCCCGCAGGACGATTACGGCCAGAGCAAGACGGGAAACCTGTTCCTGGCCACGAGGTGGGGCGAGGAGGTCAAAGCGGACGGCATCGTGAGCACAGTGAGTTTTCTGACCCAACCACTTACCCGTTTCCATACCCATACACATCCCCACACACAACACCCCCGTTTTCCACAAACTGACCAGATCTCCCTCAGTCTTTCAACCCCGGCAACCTGCGCACCAACCTGACCCGCCACACCGAAGCCGCCATGCCCGTCTGGATCCTGCGCTTCTTCCAGACCCTGTTCCTGTTCCCCGCCGTCTATGGCGCCTACACCGAGCTGTACTGCGGCTTTGGGCGTGACCTTACCACCGCCGATAACGGGACTTACGTAGCGCCCTGGGGTCGCAAGTGGTACGTCAGGCCGGATGTGGAGGAGGCCAGGACTGGAGAGCTGGGCGGGAGGTTTTATGCGATGGTTAGGCGCGAGGTGGAGAGGTATCGATGAGAGATGGCTGGGTATGGGTGTGTGGGAGGATGTGTGTATATATGAGAGAGAGAGAGATGGTGATGATGGTGATGGTAACGGTGGAGCAGAATTGAGGCCTGCCTGAGCTGGGCAATGTCCTACCAATGATTGGGTGTCTTGCTGTCGTTTTACTCTCTTTACTTTTTATTTCTCATCATTATTATTCAATTCTTGATTTACACGGGTTTTCTGAGTCGATTGGGCAGTTGAACAGTCGACGCGAGTATCCATTGGGATTTGCTAGGTGAGAAAGCTCTTCAAGGTCATCAACATCATCGCATTAGCGGTCCTATGTGTAACTCATGAACATCATAAACTCAGATCTGCCCTCTACTTGTCCTTTCCAACTTCATCAAAGATTTCGGTCTGCATTCATCTCTCATACAAGCGCCCTCTTCCTTGAATGCGCCCCTCATCTGGCAGTATACCCGCCATCGACAGGCAGTCCAACACCATGGACCCAAGCTGCATCAGCCGAGGCGAGGAAGACGGCGGCACGCGCCACGTTATGTGCGTCGCCCCACTCGCCGTCGGGTTGGTTTGCGCGGACGTATGCGTCAAACTCTGTGTCCTCGTAGCCTGACTTGTTCATGGCTGTTTTCGTGACTGATTTGTACAAGATGGTTAGCTGTTTGGTCGGACATGGATCAAGTCGAGACTGTCCAAAGCAGAATAGGAGAAGGGCGAATCACGGGGTCCAACTTACAGCTCGGACACAACGCATTGCACCGTATTCCATCTTTTGCATAGTCCAGTGCCAGTTGTCGTGTCAGGTTGATGACTCCGGCCTTGGACGCGCAGTAGGCCGCCGCGCCGCCGAACACGCCCGGGAAAGCGACCTGGCCCAAAACGCTGGCCATGTTGATGATGTACCCTCTGCTGCCGTTGGCATCGCGCTCCTGCTTCACCATTGCAGCCAGTGCATGCTTGCTGCCCAGGTATACGCCGCGGAGGTTGAGGCTCCTGAGAAGGGTTTGTTAGCTGGCAGCCAGAAGGGTAGGGAGATGGCTCGGGAAAGAAAGGGAAGAAGCTGAACAGGCGGATTATAAGACCCAGCGAATGTTTAATTTTGGGATCACAAGTAGTGTAAAGGCAGTGTTCATTGAATCTCCACTCTTCACTTACATCATTTCATCCCAGTCGCTGTCATCATACTCGTGCAATCGGCCCTGCTTGGCCCACGACGCTCTGCCGGCGTTGTTGATCATTCTGTTGTGATGTGGAAAAGTTGGTCAGTGTTCGGTAAGATCCATCTGAGATGCTCAAGTCTTTTGGTCCGGAGCTTATGCGCTTCAGCATGCCACCCACTCCCACACCTATTCCTCTTACCCTCTCGACACAACACCCAGTCATCCCAGCTCAAATAAAATCGAAGCAACTCACACGTCAAGTCTGCCACCTCCCTTCTCTCTGGCAAATTCTACCGCATTCTTCACGCTGTCGGCGTCGCGCACATCACAGCGTACGAAGCTGCCTGTTGCCGTATCCGAGTAGCGACTCAGCGTCTCCGCTGTCGGCTCGCTGCCATCTTCATCCGAGTACGGCGTCGCGACCAGATCGGCAACGACAATGTGCTGAGCTCCGTTGCGGGCAAACTCCTGTGCCATGGCTCGACCTAGACCGGAAGAGCCACCGGTGATCAGGACGGTCTGACCCGCAAGCCGGTTGGTGACATTTTTGAGCGGAGGAGACGACATGATTGCAAAGGAGATGCGAGTGTTAAGTTATAACAGCTCAAATGACACGATTGCCCTCGCAGAGAAGTTAATGCAACCTTTGTTATGGATGTGAATATAATATGACCGCCTCGGATCAACAAGAATGTGAGTGCAGCAAAGGGAAAAGGGGGTCAGGGGCTGAAGATAAATTCAGGGCAGGAGGATTTCGGATGACGAAGCATATGCTTCAATTGATAAGCGGCAGGAAGTATGACTCATGACTTTTATAAGCGTAAACCATTGAAAAAGCATAATCAGGTGAATTGAGAAGGTGCGTCCTGCTCAGAGCCCTGAAGTGGGTGGTCAGCTGGCTCGACAGGACAAGGCCGTCGATTCCCGGTTGCCGCACTCTTGGCGCGGAATAGATTGTCTAGGGATTTGGCAGGCATGTCAAGTTCTATTGATTCTTGTTCTGGGTCGTGAGGAGGTCTCATGGGCACTTCCTTCAAGCGGAACGTTTCTCTTCCTCACGCAGAAGCATTCTGTGAGTGAGTCCAAAGGCTCGTTGGACACTTTCCGCACACCATGCCGGTCATTCACAAGTATGATGCCCTCAAGCTGAGGAGTCCCAATGAGTGAGCCATTCCACAGGGTTTTATCGCCTTCATGATCATAGCAAGTCTCTCAAATAGCTTCGGTCAATACTTCCGATTGAGAAAATATTTACCATTCTGACGCTCCGTCACTGTTCTTCAAGCCAAAGGCTTGGCGAGCCCCTCCATTCTGAGGAGAGATGCTCTTTCAATATATTGGATTGGAGTAACGTATTTCCACGTCCACTATGTATTTGCACGTTGTATAAAAGTGTCCGAAAATTCGAATGCAATCACTTTGACAAATTTATAGTTCTTTTCCATACCGTATATCGACTTTGCGACCATGGCATGGCCCACCCGTTATCTCAGCAGCCATCGGCCGTTGCCGGGCACTCTTGGTTGGAGCAGTCGACATTTGATCGCGGAGCAGCCTGACTGGGTGGTTGAGCTGGCAGATCGTCGACAGCACTACCGGTCTGGCGATCAATGGGGGGTCCTGGCCCAAGCCAAGACCGAAGGCACGGAATCAGGATACTCTTCCACATCAGAGGTGTCGGTAACTCAGTTTAAGCTGAGATCAGAAGAGGACGACGTTTCTCAGTCATATTCAGTCGACCAAGAAGAAAGATGCGAACAGACTAAATCATCACTGGTCACACAGCAACAAAATGATGGCCCAAGTCAAGAAAACCATCGACTTTGTGACGGTAGGTGTTGGCCAGAACAAGCAATCAATTCTCAGTTACAGCTCTCAGAAATTTCAGAGGCAGGCATAACCGGGCTTCCGAGATACATCTACAAACCTCTAGAGACAGCTGATGTGCGTCTGCTCCAGCTGCTGCCCGGATCTCGTGGTGAGCAGCTCAGAGGCATACTCGTCAACTCGATGATACCCAAGATCCGGCCGAATCCGGCTATTCCGAGACGCGATCTAGACTACCCACCGACAGGGTATGAAGCTCTATCCTACACTTGGGGCCAAAAGGGTCCTCAAAAGACAATCTACGTAGCAGACACAGGTGAAGCATCCTCCATGCCGTTGGAGGTGACGCCGAATCTGTATCTGGCGCTGCAGCAACTGAGATCGACAGAACAAAAACGCACGCTCTGGATTGACGCAATATGCATCAACCAGGAAGATGTGCAGGAGAAGAGCCGTCAGGTGGCTGACATGATGAGGATCTATGCCAATGCAGACCGAGTGATTGTCTGGCTGGGCGCATCCACCGAAACGAGCGACCTGGCTCTGGAAGCGATAGCACGGCTTGACAGTCGCGAATTCAGACGAAAGCTCGTAAGGGAGAGTCATAGTAAACCGTGTATTGAACGACTCATCAACATACATAATGCTCTGAGCGACCTGTACAGCCGACCGTGGTTCAGCCGAGTCTGGATCTGGCAAGAGGTGATGGTTGCCCGAGAACTGGTCGTGCTTTGTGGAGCATCACAGACAACGTGGAGACCTCTCAAGAGAGCTGCCAAGCGTCTCAGGTCGCTCGCTGCCGTTGTGAGCAAGGCACATCAGGGTAGGCTCCGGAAGCTCAGTGAGCCCAGACTGGAGATGATCAGGCTGTTACAGAATCGCTGGATCTTTGGACTCACCATTTCACGGCTCAGCAGCGAGCGAGACAGCGTGTATGAAATGCATGCCGGCGGCCCTCTCGAGCTGTTGATGGTCAGCAGTATGCTAGAAGCGACTGACGATCGTGACAAGGTGTACGCCTTTCTTGGAGTAGGAAGAGTGCCGGTTAGACCACAAGGCAGCTCTGCCATGCAATCGCTTGGTCCGAGCTGTGGTGAAGCGAATGTCATGCCGTCAAGCATTGAGGTCACTGGCACGAATGCCGATGACATTCTCCATTCATTTGTCCCGATCGACTACAGTCTGACAGTCTCTCAAGTATACCAACACTTCACCAAATATATGATCAACAAGTACCGCAGCTTTGACATTCTTTGTCTCCTCAACACCTTCCCTAGCAACTCGGTGACAGAACCGACCTGGATGCTCGAATGGCGCCGTGGCAGTGAAGAGTGCGAAGATATCATGACTCACAACTGGGACTATCTATCCAAAACTTTCCATGCGACTGGCTCCTCCATGGCCGAACTGCAAGACCCACTTGCGTGGGGAAATTTGAACGCCTCTGGCGTCTCTATCGACACAATCGAGAAGCTGCTCGACTACACAACAAATGTCTTTGGAATGGCTGCGATCCACGAGGTTTTACTTGACAGTGTCGGCAGCCCCGATGAGTATGGCGCTCGTGTTGAGGACGTCATGGCAGAGACCCATAAGCTCATTCCAGAGAATGTACGAGCCTATCCTATGCAGTCGAGTTCTCCTAGGGAGAGTAGACGCTGCTGCAAAACTAGTGGAGGACGCGTTTGTCTCGTGCCTGTCTGGGCGGAAGTTGGTGACGAGCTGTGGATCTTGCAGGGTGCGAGACTGCCATTCGTCCTCCGCTGGGGATATGAGCTGACCCGTCAGGTGCACAAAGCCAGTCTCCGAGAAGCAGTGCTTGAAGTTGTGGGTCCTTGCTTCATACCCGACTTTGAAGACGACGAAATGTACAATGATATTGTAAATGGATTAGAGGACAAAGCAGTGCGAGTTGTTCCAATCACGCTCGTATAGAGAAGACACCACGTAATGGAAACTATCTTCTGTCCTCATCGACAGTCTGGATGCCATAGAAGCCCCTTCTCTCATCTGAAAATGGATGCTCAGTGCGGAACAGCAGGTTACGTTTGTCGCTTCTCACTTCACAAGTAGTCAAATCAGTGAAACCAGGGTACCAGGCTTTCGCTTTGGAACGCAATGGACCCGAGTGGCCCACTCATTCGAGCTTGTTTCAGCATCAATGCGAGACTGATCCCCTCATACTGAGCAGGGCTTGTGCCGGCTGTGGGACAAACTTAATGTGGAGCTCGTTCGGCTCAGCATTTTGTTGGGTTCGCTTGCTAATGCACGGCTAAAAAAGCCCGTAAGATCGGTGAAGAGAGACAAAATCTCAGTAGACTCGAGATACCGAGGGATCACGGTCAAAATGCACGACACTTCCAGAATGTGTCTTCCAAAATCCCTTAACCCGCCAGTCTTCACCTCATCGAGTATCATCTCCCAGCCGAGGCAGCAAGATAGAAAAAACGGAGAGAGTCGCGTCACGAAGGGCATGCAAACACGCGCTTCGGCAAGATAAGGAATCCACAGAAAAAACCTTGGATCGGAAAGTCAAAACACGTGATCTACGTCTCAGGAGAAGACTCCGGCGACAGCCCTCCAGAGACGCTTCCGTCACCGCCATCGAGCAGGGGCGCAAGGCGAGACGGAGGGAAACCCCAGGGGGGAAAGTGCCGCTGGCCCCAGCTGCTTCTTTCTGCCGCATGCATGCAGCTGCCGATACGTACCTAAACTTTCTTTCCATGAAAAGATTTGGTGCACGCGAGCCTCAACGCCATTCGGTGTCAGACTCCGAGTTGTTGAGATCATATGCAAAGCTCACGCCCAGCCCTTGAAGACCCGTCTTTTTGGACTAGCTATATAGACCACGACTGCTACTGTTTCGCAAATCTTAGGTCTCAATTGAATATCTGAATCCTCAATTCTCTTCCTCTCATTGTTTTCCATCCCTGGAACTACCAACTCTCCTATTACTACCACTACAATCCTGTAACATATTCATCCCTTTTTGGGCAACAGTATCGGTGTATGCAAATCCGAAGCTTCAAAGTCATCTCCCTTCAACTTCCGCTTCTCCGGCCTCAGCCAATTCTGAGTCATTACTCCAAGTCTCGTTTCTCTTCATCTTCACACGCTCTTGCCATGTCATCTTCCTCAGAATCGACGGCCAGGAAGCACAAGGTGACGGTTGTAGGGTCAGGCAACTGGGGCACAGCTATTGCCAAGATTGTGGCCGAGAACACAGCAGCACGACCAGATCTGTTCGAACACGATGTGCAAATGTGGGTCTTTGAAGAGCAGTATCAGATTCCAAAAGCATCACGACACGCGTCGACGCCAGAAGCCCAAGCAGGCCCTCAGCCGCTTTCGAAGCTTATCAACCGCTTCCACGAGAACGTCAAGTATCTGCAGGACATTAAGCTACCGTCAAACCTCATCGCCAACCCTGATCTGAGGGCAGCAGTGAAGGACAGCACGATATTGGTCTTCAATCTGCCGCACCAGTTCATCGACCGGACGTGCGAGGATCTCCAGGGGGCAGTGCTGCCGTACGCCCGGGGAGTCAGCTGCATCAAAGGTGTCTCAGTCAGCGAGTCTGGCATCTCACTGTTCAGCGACCTAATCGCGCAAAAGCTCGGCATCTACTGCGGCGCCCTTTCTGGGGCAAATATTGCCAACGAAGTCGCGGCCGAAAAGTTTTGCGAAACAACAGTAGCCTACGACCCTCCATCGATTGACTCCCGACGCTCGACACCACATGGAAGCAGCGCAGACCTGGCCAAGGTCAGCGACTCTGGAGGCAGCGGCACGCAGTCGAGTCCGATTCGGTTGCACAAGCTGCCGGACGAGTACCCGGCGATTGATGCGCGCACGCTAAAGGTGCTCTTCCACCGGCCGTACTTCCACGTGCGTGTCACCACCGATGTAACGGCGACCAGCCTCGCTGGCGCGCTGAAGAACGTGGTCGCTCTGGCGGCTGGCTTCGTCATCGGGCTGGGCTGGGGCGACAACGCCAAGGCAGCCATCATGCGAGTTGGCTTAGTGGAGATGGTCAACTTTGCGAGACGCTTCTTTCCGGGCACGGGCGTCAAGGAGTCAACATTTACGGAGGAGAGCGCGGGTGTGGCGGATCTGATCACGAGCTGCAGCTCAGGCCGCAACTTTCGCTGCGCCAGGATGGCGACGGAGGAGCGGGTCAACGTGAAGGAGATTGAGAAGCGGGAGCTCAACGGACAGGTATGTCACAGCATTCTTCTAATTTGCCCTTCCTCTCTCACTCGGCTGAAAAATGTTTCATTCAAACCACTCTCTTCCAATCCTTTCCCTTCTTCACCCTCAACACTCTGTCCATGACCAAAAACCAAGGGACGCGAGAGGAAAGAAAACGTAACTAACAATCCCCTGTCCCTCAAAAATAGATCCTTCAAGGCGTCGGCACCAGCGAAGAAGTATTCCGCTTCCTGTCCAAGCGCGGCCTGGAGAAGGAGTTCCCGCTGTTCACCGCCGTCTACCAGATCGTGCACGGCGAGAAGCGGCCCGAGGACCTGCCGCAGCTGATCGAGGGCGGTGGCTACGACGACGACCGGGGCGAGAGCCGGCGCATCGTCAGCCGGCCGGGCTCGCCGGCGCCGAATCCGCCCTCTGCGAAGCTGTGAGTGAGGACGTGGTTATACGAGATGGGGTTTTTGGGGTGGTTTTGTTTCCAATGGTCATTCACGTCTTTGCGCAGAATACGTACACGCGCTCGAACACACACACGCACCAATGCAGAAGGGATTTTCATATAGACTTATAGACTTGGAGGGTCAAACAGACTGTGTTCATGAGAACGGTTGTTTGGGCCGGAGCACGGTGGATGAATCAAAGCATAACTCGTTCGATTTGAAGAAACGTCTCGTCTATGCCATAAAATGACTGCACGTAGTCTGCGTAAACCTCGCTCGTGAGCGGCATGAACGCCTCATCCCAAGCTTTTTGGCCCAGTCCTTCTCAACCACCCCATCGTCACAAAAACAAAGTCTCTGGGACTCCAAGAAACCCCCAAATTGCAGCCCAGCACCGGCACATCTCGCCGTTTACCGCAGCCTCCTGGCCTCACGCTCAGACTCGAGCAGGCAGAGGATGTCGTCCTCCTTGACTGTATCGCAAAGAAAAGGCGTTAGCGTGAACTGCTTCATTGTAAAGTCGTGTCCCAGATCATTACAACCGCTGCTGCTTTCCCTGCCCATTATATGTATCGTGTTTATCACTCTCTCCCCTTCTTTTTCAGTCCCGTCTTGAAACATATTTGGAATTTAAAAATGCGCTCATTGGAGCTCTCGCACGGTATTCACGTCATCACCAAAGAAAGGAGATTCTTTTCTCGAGAGCGTTGTGGGCAGGGCTGCAGCAGGCGGATAGAGATTATGGGATCAATCGACGAAAGATCTTTTGACGTTTGTTCCAAACACTTACCGGGACCCTTGACGTTCCTGATGATGGAGCGAGTCGTGTCGTCCATGAACTCGACGCGCACCTGGGTGACACCACCACGAGAGCCTGTGAGAGAAAAGTGGAGTCAGCCATCACCGTCCTTCAGCTCGTGACTTCCACAGCCTCTGCTGTGCTTTTTGACCCTCTTGCCTCCTCCAGTATCGTCACTTTCTCCTCTCCTCGTTTTCTCTATCCCAGCTCTTGCGAATATCTCAGTCGAAAACTCGAAAACGTACCGGTACGGCCCAGGACGCGGGTGACCTTGACAAGCTTGACGGGGACCTTGGCAGCATCCATCTTGGCGACTGTTGAGTGATTTGAGAGAGAGTTGTTTAGAGATGGATGAAGATTCGAGTGCGTTGGCGAGCTTTACGACGAGGAGCGTGTCTTGAACTTTTGGCTTCGTGCTGCAGTCACCGCTGTTGGAGATCGCTTGGCTGGCGGGCTTTGCTGCCGCGGGCTAGGGTTTCCGGCCAGCCATTTTTCCCACACACGGACTTGTGGGCGGGCGAATAGTTTTGCCGAATGCCGGACAGAGATGCTCTTGGCGAGCGACTGTGTGCGGAGTACGCTCCGAGCGAATGCTGGATTTCTGGGGTTGACTCCCGAGGTCTGTAGGACTTACCTAGGTAGTATCTTGGACACTGTCTATGATATCAGAATGGATTTGTCTACATGATAATTCTTTACAGTCATGGTTTAATTCAGGCAGAGAGGCTCTGGATTTGAAGATATGCAGTCTGAAATGAGCAATGTACATACAAGCGTGATTCCTAAGTTCCCAACATCTCATAGTATAATTTGACATTCATCTAATAGAGTTGCTTAATGCTGTAAACCGCAGCATACAAGACGAAACTCAGATGACTAACCAAGCTCGGCTACAGACTGAAGCCAGTCGTAAAAAGTCTTCGTGTGATGATGACTACGAAATCAGGGCAATCATTATCGTAAACTCGACCATTCAGGTACCTCCCGATCTGCAAGGCCGCATCTCTCGCCCGCCGCGTGTCTCCACAACCACTAGCTTCGAAAGAGGCTGACAAAGTACGTGGCCGCCCGAAACGAACGGCGCGGAACTTGTTGTAGCGCGAAATTCAACAACCTTTTGAGAGATGACAAGGCGAAACGAGCGGCAGAGTACCTGATTCAAGGCATAATTTCCCAATTTCCAGCATCGTTTGCGCGTACACCGCTTGAAACGCCATCACACATCACATTCTGTGAGGTTCTCCGTACTCGGACGGCACCATAGCCTCTCACATCTCCTCTACAGAAGCGAGATTGGCCTGGTCTGGCACTCACCTCCAAAGATCAACCACTGGTGGTGCATCATAGCGTCAAGCAGCTCGGCGTCGGAGCTGAGATTATCCTCTGGCCTCGGTGGCGTCGCAGCTTGTTTTCTCGCTAATAGCCTCGACATGGCTGTGTTCAGCTTTGAAGAAATCTCCGGGAATGCTTACTATCGGTACCGATGCGGCTCGTCTCGTGAGTGAGGCTACAATACCGCGTAATTTTTAACGAAATGCCAGATAAAAAAACATTTGCCAAGCGTTCGAATAGTACTCCTTCATCAACCTTCTGTTTAATGACCCTTCTCTTTCACCCTGCCAATTGGGTGCCTGTTTGGCACATAAAATGAGTGGTGGGGTCGGAGAATTTTCCGACTGCTCCGTCATCGCTTTCATTTTCTGCACGTGGGGTTGAAGCTTGGATGTTGAGCTTTGTGCTGGCGGAGCGCGCAGACGCGCACTCGTTTTGCGCTGGTCGCAACGTCTGATTGTTGGTTCTCTCACTCATGCTGTAGCATCGATCGAAGGGATCGTGATTCTTGGGATTTGTGCTTTCGTTTACAAAATTACACGGACTTTACTGCATTGCGTGAGCAGCTTCTACACTGTTGGGCGGCAGCTGCTGTGAGTCAGACTGGAGGAAATTAACAGGCCTTTGCATTGGCAAAAATTCTCTAGCACTGTGATCAGTCCTTGAGAATCAGAGCCTGTCCATCTCACGAAGCTAAAGTCCCTCTCAACTCGAGCGTCCTGAGCCATGGATCTGGTGAACCACCTCGAAGGCCGGCTGCTATTTGCCGTACCGAAGAAGGGCCGGCTAAACGGCCCAACGCTCGATCTTCTATCTGGCAGCGATATTCAATTCCGAAGAGAGCACAGGCTGGACATTGCCCTGGTACGCAATCTGAACATTGCGCTCATCTTCCTTCCGGCAGCAGACATTCCAACTTTCGTGGGCGAGGGTCGAGTAGATCTGGGCATCACGGGCAGGGATGTAGTGGCAGAATATCACGCCACACACTCGAGTGAGACGAGCAGCAGCAAGCAGGTTGGAGGTGGTGGTGGCGAGTCGGATGAAAATACTCTGCGTGGCGGTGGCATTGAGGAAGTGATGGATCTTGGCTTTGGCAAGTGCAAGCTGCAGGTGCAGGTGCCAGAGAACGGGACGATCCAGGAGGCGAAGCAGCTGGTGGGCCAGAACGTGGTGACGAGTTTCACGGGCCTGAGCGAACAGTTCTTTGCCAACCTAGAGGGTGTTCAGCGGGAGGGAGGAGCAAGAGCAGGCGAGCAGATGACGACAAAGATCAAGTACGTCGGAGGCAGTGTGGAGGCCGCGTGTGCGCTCGGTGTCGCGGACGGGATCGTGGACCTGGTGGAGTCGGGTGAGACGATGAAGGCGGCCGGGCTGAAGGCGATCGACACGGTGATTGAGAGCACGGCGGTGCTGATCCGGTCGACGCGCACGTCGAACCCAGAGCTGGTCAATCTCATCGCGTCTCGAATCCGCGGAGTGATCAACGCGCAGCGATTCGTGCTCTGCACCTACAACATACCGCGAGCCAAGCTTGCCGAGGCGACGGCGATTACGCCAGGCAAGCGCGCGCCTACCATCACGTCGCTGGAGGAGCCGGACTGGGTGGCAGTGAACGTGATGGTCGAGAAGAAACAGATGGCGGATAAGATGGACGAGCTGGACAAGATTGGTGCTTCAGACATTCTGATCACGGCGCTGATGAACACGAGGACTAATTAGAGAAGTAGGAAGAGGATGGAAAATGACGTTGAGGGAAAGAGGGATGAGGCAGGCCCAGCCGGCCAGTTGCAGAGACAACGGACCTGAAGACTCTACATATAGACGGAATACCAAGCCATTTGCCCTGAAAAAGAAAAGAGGGAAGGAAGGGACAAGGTGGCGTTCTTGTGCCTCTCTTTTCCATCTCCTTCTTGGCAGTGAATGCGAGCATTGCTCCATTTCAAGATCATCACCCTCTCTCATCCTGTCATTAAGTCATTAAGTCATTAAGTCATTCAGTCGTTCAGTCAGTCAGTTAGTCCGTCAGTCATTCAGTCATACTCCATCTTTTTCCTCCGATCACTGTTCCATCTCATACTTCCAAAACTCTTGGCGCATAGCACGAGAGAAAGAGAAATGCAGGCAATACAACACCAAGCAAGCCGTCAGATCTAACACGCATACACACATAAACGACGCAAGCGCCGTTGGCCGGCCGGCCCTCCTTTGCTTGCCCTGCTGCCCGCTAAGAGCTTCCACAATACCGTCCAAGCTTGTTATACGGGCCTGACGGCCGACCTGCTGGCCCTCCAACCCACCCGTAGAGGGCCGCGATAATCTGGCCTACAAATGCGAAGGAGCATGCGAGAGCGGAGGCGCGCGATACATCTAGGCCAAAAAATCTCACTCCATATGTCACCATATCTTGGCGATTGCCGTCTCTTGAAAAAAACCCTAGAAGACAGATTCTTACAATGAGCATGTCTGAGGATTTATGTGTTTTTTTTCTTCCTTTTTCTTTCTCCAAAGTAAAGGACCGGAAATGTGGAGTGGAGTTTCCAACATGACGCTTTGGCATTTAGTACTACGGTACTCTGGGTTGGGGGAGGGACCTTCTCTACCCGCGAAACGGTCGGCATGTAAGGTTTTTTTCTCCAGTTTGAGTGGTGGGCCGATGCTAGGAGGAGGCTCGGACTTGGGAGATCTGGGGCGTTATTTTTTTCTGCAGAGAGGGTGGATCAATTGTGGAGGATGGAGGATGTCTACATGCCCAGTTGGAATTACTGAGTTTGGAAGCGGGTGCGGCTATCACGGGATCGGGCGATGGTTGGAGGAAGATGAAGAGTACCTAGGTAGTTGGTGATCAGCCGCTGGCGGTTGACGGTGGTGGTCAACTAAGGAATTGGTTGATCAGGCAGATGTATAGGTAAAAATTCGGGAAAGCCAGGCAGGTAGATAGACCCTTTTTGATGGAAAACTATGGATTTGAAGCCGTGAAAGACTCTCGTGAGGATGAACGAACTGCCACACGAGACAGCTTCGTTGAGGGTTCTGTGTGTTAATTTTGCCTTAAAGGTTCACAGCGCTAAAACCGAAGGCGTACGGCCGGAAGTAACGGTGGATTTAGAAGTGTAGGTGGCACCTACCATGCGAATTTCTGACAGCTGCAACTAGTAGTAGACTTTACCCGCCTGAGCCTCCAGAATAAACCATAAAATAGTTCGCTGCGAGATCGGGCCTAACAGACACACCACCTGGGCACTCGTACGAGTGGGCACCAAATCCGCCGAATCCGCCGATAAGCCAATCAAAAGGGAAGCAACAGGCAGCCATGCAAGACAGTGCAGGATCAACCGTCTGGTCACCTGGTAGCACGCATCAAGGTGGTACAGTAGTAGAACAGGCAGCAGTGACTGGACGGAGCACCAACGGAGATCGGGGTACGGAACTCCTCGTCTGACAAGCGGAAGACCGCACACACGCCTGCACATACGCTAACTACTGTCGAATTCAACACCAGTGCAACCACGATACCGACAAGCAGGAAAGTGAGTATACTTCCTCAACCTTTCGCTGTTGTCAGCTTCGCGCCGCGGAGCTCTTCTCTGGCGCAGGTACCATCTGACGAGCTGCAGGTGTTCCCATGCCGCAACCTCTCCCTCAGCGTAATCTTTCCCTTTTTCCACGCTTTTCTGGTTCCACGCTAGCAACTCCGGTTATTACGAAAGCAATCCACCGCCCAGCAGACGCTGAGGAAATCACGGAATAATAACAAGCAGTGCCGCACGCTGTTCGCTCTTACTTCTGCAAGTGCGAGGTCCGGCTATCTCGATACGTGCTTGCCGAGCGTCCAGCTATCTATCCGGAGGAGCCAACCAGAAACACGGCCTGATGATGCTGGTAGGACTGGCCGCTGTTCTGGTCTCTGCACAGAAAGAGAGAGACAGAAAGACAAGGATTGGGCCACTGAGCATGGAATCTCCGAGTACCAGGGCTGCTCTGCTAGCATGACGGGCCTTGGACACTGATAATAGCTACTATAACTTTTGGGTGTTTGAACCTGAAGAGAGACCCGTGTCGATGTTTGCTTGGCGGCGGCAGCAGCAGCAGCAGCAGCAGCAGCAGCAGCAGCAGCAGCAACGAACCCACAATAGACTTCACACCGTTATTGCTTGACCTGTACATCAGTGCGCGTGGTGTGAGAGCTTAATTAAGCAGCGGCAGCGGCTATGGCGGATGTGGATGCTTGGCTTTGGGCTGGCTGTTGCTCGTGTTCTTAGGTGAGAGCCGAAGCGTTTGGTGGTGGCGCGGCGGGAGAGCCTAGGGCGAATAACTGGTAGTGTACATTTTTGTGTGTGTTTGTGTGGCGGGCATAACCCCGTGCGCCCCTGTGCAAAAACGTGCTGACTAAATTTGACGGTATCAGAAGAGCAGCAACGGGCATATACAGCGGGAGTGCGTATAACCAGCAAGCCTTGGGAAGTCAGTTGCAGCCGCACCTGGCAATTGTGCAGTGTACCTAGGTATGCTAAGTAATCCATCTCCCACCATTCACAGAAAGGACACATTGCTTAGGTAGGTAGAGAAGAAAAAACATAGAGAGAAAGATGAATGACCCTCGCTGTACGTATGGAGCAAGTGGAAGGATCAGACGGAGGATTTCCCACTAGTGTATTACCGGCTCTGATCTGACGGTTTTCTGTACAGTAAATTTCCGTGTTGTAACCGTAAGTAACTGTATCTGATTCGGTTGCCCGAGCCGCTGGGATCATCACCACGACTGGTCAGAAGAAAAAAAAGCGATCGCACCTTCTTACCTCCAATTCTACTACCACCACCACTTACTCCTCTTTTGCTCACGCATGGGAACGGCTACCTATCGTCACGCGTTACGTTGTATCTCTGTACACCCAGAAACCCAGAGCCAAAGAGAGAAAGAAAAGGGTCGGTCAGGTCAGCCTCATCCCCAATCAGGAGAGGAGCCGCAGGGAAAGCCTCTTACCTCTTCCTTTGTTCCCCTCTCTACCCATCACCAGCACCTTCTTTTGGAGACGTAACCACGATCGACCACACATGATACTTGCCATTTCTCTTGGCTTCCAGCTATCTTCTTCGTCTCTCGCTTACTCTCTTTACCGAGAATGGACCAGGGCGAAAGCCGGAGCCACCACACACTGTCTCTCCCGTGCTTCCGTGCCGCTACACCAATTCCTTGTTCTTGTTGCTGCTATTGCTGAAATGATGTAGCTAGCTAGATAGGGCTGAGAATAGAGAGAGAGACACACACACAGAGACACACAGAAGGATTCAGTGAGTAAGTAGGTCCGTGTGTTTGCCAGAGTGGAGAAGTGCGGCTGCCAATGGATCAAGCCGGCCGGGTGTGTGTGTGTGTGTGTATGTATGTGTATGTGACGAGGGATGGAATTGCCCTTTCCTCGGCATCATCATCATCGTGGTATCCTGCATCACTGGCCAAGCTGTTTCTTCGCCCCCTTTCCCCGGTCTTTGGGATGCGGAAGTGATGATGCCGGCGTCAAGTGCGCGTGCGTGCGTGGGTGCGCGCGTGTGTATGTGCGTGCGTGTGTCTATGTGGTAGGTCTGTCAATGTGTAAGTGTGTAAGTACTAGTATGTCTCTGCATTCGTGGGTGTGTGACGACTGAGATCCTCTGTAAATACATAAAGACGACGACGATGCCTTCATCTCTGTCTCTTGGTCATTGTGCTCATCCAATTTGTATTCTATCGATTCCCTTTTGCCTCGTTGCTTGCTTTCCATCGACTTCTTCCAGCGGACGAAGCTATACATTCGTGATACCAGCTTAACAGCAATTTGTGCCCTTTCCACCACCACCACCACCACCACCACCACCACCACCACCACCAAATTGACAGCAGACGACACCTGCTTCTGAACTTCGACAATTGTCACCCTGAGCAAGCAAAAGTCATATTGCTACACGTCCCTCCTCTGCTTTCAAAAACTCATCTTTTCCCAGCTCGTGCGAAGCTGGTAAATACAAACGCCCAACTCTCTACAGCAGTTCGACTCCTCTCTCTCTCTCTTTTTCTCTCGCTCTGTTCAAATATGCCTCCAGCCATCACGACACAAGACTTCTTCGATGCTGTCGGCCTGCGCTACCAGCAAGGCTACGGCCACGACCCGGGCTTGATCGAATTCATCATCAAGGCCTTGACGTACCTCTACCCGCGCGACACCAACCCGCCACCAGCAGTGCTGGACGTGGGGCAGGGCACCGGCCGGCCAGTAGCCATGATGCTTGCCGAGGCCAGCTGCCGCGTGCACGGCATCGATCTGTCGCCCGTCATGGTCGACCTGGCGTGCCGGCAGGTACCGGGCGCCACCTTCGAGGTGGCAGACATGCTGCACTGGCGGCCGCCAGGGCACGTCGCCTTTGACGCCGTCTTCGCCATGTTCTCCCACTTCCAGCTGGACAGCAGTCAGCTCGTGCCGCTGGTGTGCCAGTGGAGCCGCTGGCTGAAGCCCGGTGGGCTCCTCTTCATCGGCACCATGGCCGCGGACGACTTTCCGGAAGGGTCCTTCATGCCGGAGATGGCCATTGGCGGTGGCGAGGTCGGCAGGGTGTCAAGGTGGTTCATGGGCGAGTGGGCCAGCCTATTGGTGCTCAGCAGGGCCGGCTGGCACGCGCTGTTGGAGCAGCACGGCTTCTCCATCCTGCATTCGGAGATGACCCCATTCCAGGCCCCGCCTGAGACTGGCAGCGACATTGAGCCGCATTTCTATATGGCGTGCCAGAAGACGACGCCACCCTGAGAAAGTGAGCGCATTATTTGTGGCGTGCGCGACCCAGAGTTTTCCCTTTCCCTTCTCCCCCCCTCCCCCTTCCTCAGCCGCCACGTTGTTGATGATGATGATGACGATGATGATGGAAAAGGTAAGCGCCTGCGAGCGCGAGCGCGAGACGAGACGAGACTCAAAGGCAAGTGCCCTTCTTTTGTTTGCGGATTATAATTAGCGGGATGGACGGTCAATATGCATGGGCTTGGCGTTTTGGCTTTGGGTGGGCTGGACCTGTTTTTAATTTTCACAATACACGTAATTTTTCCCTACCGAGCTGGTTATTTTTCTCAGCCGCACAATGCCACTTACAACCAATCTCTTTTTTTTCGTTGTACAGTTCATCCATGCAATTAAGCGAGCAAAATCAGGTCTTGGTGACACAGGCGTCGTGCTCCATCTTCATTTGCTCTCGTCTTTCTCGACTAATTTCTTGAAGATTGAGAAAGAGCAGGGTGGCACAAGCAACAGAAATCGGATTGAGACGAGATCGACATAACAAAGGCGTCTTTAGTGGCATGACAACCACGCATACTGGTGTAAGAAAGAGAAGGGAAGAGCCTGCCACAACACAAGACGGGTTTGCAGGGTGATTGTGTTGGGAAAAGGATCTCTTCTCAGGGTCAAAGCTGTCAAGATTCAGACGATGCAGCCTCAAGTCTGAGACGTCTCTTCTCTGTGCTGCTGAGCTTGTCTTGTATATCATTTGAGTCCAGTGGCCCAAGCACATCGACCTCGAATACGTCCAAAGCCTTCCAGCCCTTCTCGACTCTTCTGTCATTGACTGCCTTGCCGCCGGAGCGGGTCTCGGCCGAGATGATTAGAGCCGTGATCGACTCGATGGTGATTGTCGGACCAAACGGATCCTGTATTTCGACAAGTTCAAGCGTCAGCCCTCCTTTCAGGTGGTATATCCGTGCCTTTCCATTCGGCCCGGGATCATCTCGCGTCTCCGGCACAGTCTGAAATGTCGTGACATCCGTCGAGGTGATGGCTGCAAGGAAACGAAACACTGCCTGCTGCCGCTCATCCCAGCTCTCAAGCATCTCGGCATACTTCTTATTCTTCAGGAGCTCGTCCCCGGTGATGCCCACAAGCAACCTTCGCGGAGAAGCTGTACCTGCTGGGTTTGGCTGCAGAACTAATGCTGTGGCAGAGAGCAGGAGTTTGTGGCCCTCGTGAAGGTTATCGAAGGTGCCGCCCACAATGGACGTTTTGTGCATCTTGTCACTGTGCTCGCCGGCTTCACTTGGCCTTTCGCCTGAACCTGATTCATCGATCGAGCCAGTGGGGAGATCTATGAGCTGAAAAGAACTGTGAGGAACACCTTGCGCCTTCCTCAGCTTGACAAATGTATCTGTCACGCTCCGAGCATCGGAGGATGCCGTAGTAAAGACAGTGAACCATGTTCGATTGCTGTTCGCGAGCGTCTGGATTGAGAATACAGGCCCAGTGCTATCCTCAACCCGTCCCTTTGAAGACCCATCTGAATCATCTTGTATCAAGTAGACTCGCCAGTCCACGTATCCAGGCTTGATTGGGTCAATGTTCTGCTTGGTGCAGATATGGGAGCCGAGCCTGTAAATCTCCGCGAGAAGCCTCTGCTGGACGGCATATGCCTGAGAACGCTTTGTTGACGTTCGGGGACACGCGACTGCAATGTCGAGAACGCTATGGTCGGCTCGCGATGCCTGTGTCAGCGCCTCTGTGAGAGGAGGGCCATACAAAGACTCCAGCGAGCTCCATTGTGAGGGTGCGTCAGCCAAGATAAGGAGAAAACTCTGACCTTCGCCCATGGTGACGCTTTTACTACCTGTATTGCTTTCAATTTTTATTTCACGTTCTCAGCGTCACCTTACCAGATTTTCAGTGGAGGGGTCAAATCCAGCGTACGAGCACAGACCTGAGCTGGTGACTCGGGCGGTTGCTTGTTCAGTGTCTTCGGAGTTAGCGGCCGACCTCCAACGTCTCATATACCGTGATCATCTCAAAGCTCTTGGGCAGCTTCGAGAATGCTCGCAAACAGAGGTGCATTGGGTGCAATGGTAGCAGCAAGCCTCATCTCACGGTAAATATAGGCAACGCGGATTCACGAACATCCAGGATCCGAGCGAACCAAGCTTCGGCGGCTGTTGTTATCATCAGCCTCAAGGTCGCAGCAGTCAATGTGAGCTGAGGAAAGTGCAAGAGAGCGCAGCAGCAGCACAACGAAAAAGCTGATGGTCGCAGAGAGGCATGTGCGCGCAGCGGCGGCGGCGGGCTGGAGCGAAGGCTACTGTTTGTGTAATCTGTTCAGCCGCAGAAATCCCAGCGCTTGAACTGCTGGGTAACACTGGAGGTAGAGGTAGCATGGTGAGATCACGAGACTCCCAGAAATAGTACGGGAGACCAAGGTAGAGAGAGAGAGAGAGGGAAACAATCCGCCAAGCGATCGCTTATTAGTCGCTTGCTCGTTTCCCGGGCGCGTGGAGGAGTTGTAGGATCTCTGAGCGGACTCGACTCCGAATCTCAAGAAGGCAGCAAGCTGTGTGCGCGGCACCGGATGGCTTGAAGGTCAGTCAGCTCCAAGATCTCATGGCTTGAGCTCCACCAACTCAACCTTGGACCTTGCAACATCCAAAACGTCTGTCTCTGCCGTCACGATTGCCACTATTATCATCCAGTACATCTTTTCACGGCTTTAAATATCTCCCCGCCAAGATGTGAGTATCAGAAGCCCTGAGAAGAGAGTCGTGGAGGGGCCTCCATGTTGGCCGTGATAGCTGCCAACCCGAGAAATACAAAGACATTCATGCTGACCCGCCTATTCTCTATGCAGGGAGGTGCTCCTGGGTATTCGAGGCAAAGACTTCACAATCATCGCGGCCTCGAAAGCGGCTATGCGTGGTGCTTCCATCCTCAAATCAGCAGACGACAAGACACGGCCGTTGAACAAGCACAACCTCATGGCATTTTCTGGAGAGGCTGGTGACACAGGTGAGTGGGAGAAAGGGTCCAGAGCGTAGAATGGCTCTACCTTTCCTAGTGACGGCCAAATACATACGGACAAGGGACCTAAAGAGTCGGAAGCATGTTATCAATATCCTCAGCGGTGAACTGGACGGACAGAAGGCAGAGCGTGTAGACGATGCTTCTGCCGTAGCTCTGATGACTATGACAACCGGCTTGGAGTTAAAGCTGCATACCATCTTGCGAGAAACAGCGCCAGGAATCATGACAAGAGACGAACCGTGACCCAGCTGCTGACATTCCTTGTCTCAAACAGTACAATTCGCCGAGTTCATCCAAGCAAACACAAACCTCTACTCGATGCGCAATGACGTCGAGCTGACGCCAGACGCTGTATCATCGTTCGTACGCACCGAGCTGGCATCGTCACTACGCTCACGCCACCCTTACACCGTCAACCTGCTGCTTGGTGGCTGGGACCGGATCCACCAGCGACCACACCTCTACTGGATCGATTACCTAGCGACACGCGCGCCCGTGCCATATGCTGCACACGGCTACGCCCAGTACTACTGCCTCTCCATCCTCGACAAGCACCATCAGCCAGATTGCAGCTTCGAGCGCGGAGTGGAGCTGTTGAGCATGTGCTCTGACGAGCTTAAGCGTCGACTACCCATCGATTTCAAGGGTCTGGAGGTCAAGGTGGTGGACAAGGATGGTATCAGGGACGTGCCGTTTGACGAAGTCAACAACCGGATCATTGTGAGCGCGTGAAGAGAAGGAAATGTGGATGACAAGGCTGGAATAGACAAGGGAGAGTTGAAACTTGAGCTCAGGACGCTGGAAATGTGTCGTTATATTGGCAGTGATGGGAGACGACCACCAATGTCAATGTTGGACGAATGAATAAAGAAACAAGATGAGCAAAATAAAGAAATTGACGACGTTCATGATAAATGTTTCTCCGAAATATTTGGAGTACAACCAAATGATGAATCATAGACCAGGCACTTTCCACTTGCCCCAATGCCTCGCTACTGGAAGCATGCGTCTGACATCTGGATCTGAATCTTGCTGCTCGGTAAGTGCTTGGAGCCGTGACACGACCTGGAAATATGCAGCAGAACAAACGGAAGACATTGACAAGTACCTGTGAATATGTGATAGCCATTCCATTCTAACGTCTTTACACAACCTTTCCCGCTCTTGGAAACCTTCTGCCAACTCTCTGAAGCAGCTGGTTAAGTTATACAATAAAAATGACGGAGAAAAAGATTCGATGTGACAACAACCAGTCACTAAGTTGTACCTATAGATACATCCTCAAATACCACCCATTTTCACACCTCCCAGCCTCAGACCTAAACTCAACCCCAATCCCTACAAATACAGTCCCCTCCCCTCCTCTCCCCCATCTCCCCTCCCCGTCCTCCACAATCACCGGCTCCCCCTCCCCGCCGCCCCCGCACACGGGCTC